>PVKA01041628.1:0-17960 GCA_004027165.1 Ctenomys sociabilis | reverse complement strand
GTAAGTCCAGGGGCTGGAGAGATGGCTCCGTAGAACAAATGCTTCCCTGGCAAGTGCAAGGGCCTGAGTTTAATCCCTGGGTCTGCAAAAAAAAAAAAAAAGTAAGTCCACTGGCCTAATGAATCTTTCATATTTAGGTGGTTTTCTTGTAAAGACATCTCCAACAAAGCAGGCTTTTGTAACTATCCTCTTCCTTATCTTCCTTTGTCTCTTTCCAGTTTGAATAACTTTTAATACTTCCATTTCTCCTTGGGCATGAACTTTGGGCAGAGGAACTTCTTTGTTCAGCAGGTAGGCAGGTACTGCTCCTTGTGGAGTCTTTTCATCATTCTCTTGTTTGGTGTTTTTCTTTTCATGCATTTTTTTAAAATTTCTGCTTTTTGTTTATGTTTTTTCATAATTTTATTGAAGAACAAATAGCAATGAGACAGTCTCAAATCAAATTAGTAGAACAGATTCAATAATTAATACATTGCATCTTGTTTTCTTAGTGGTTATTTGTTGTACAAGGTGCAGACATGATATTCTATCTACAAACACTATGAGAGCAGATGCTTCTAATCAATGAATTAAGAGACTGTAGCTGTATATCTATCTTTTTTAAAAGCTGATTTATAGTACAGTTTCAATAATTAACATTGTTATCTTCCTAGTGGTTATCCATAGTACAAGAAGCAGACAGGATATCCTGTCCAAACACTATTAGTGCAAATCCTTCTTCTCACAGAATTAGTCTTCTTCATTTCTACTTTCTCCGCATGGTGCTGTTTGTGGTAGAGCTTAACCTTCAGTCCAATCTTTTTTTTTTTTTTCCTACTTCTTTGAAAGTTCTTGAGCCTCTCAACTTTTTTTCTTTCTCTTTTTCTCATGGTAATTCAAGCAGTACCTATAGCTTTTTTGGTGTAATTCAGTATAGTTGTTCTGTGGCATGATGACAACTGCAGAGCTTCCGGGGACAGCCTCAGGTGTGCAAAGAAAGTCTTGGGGTGTCCCAGACACATGAGCTGCTTCCACACAGCCAGAAAAAGGAGAGCTTTTTCTGATGATAGTGTCATCATTTTCTGGTTGCTATTAAGCTTTTCTTCTTTGTCTCAAATGTTCAGTTTAATTATCGTATGGCTTGATGTAACTTTCTTTTGATTTATCCTATTTGAAATTTGGTAAGCTTCTTGATTCTGCAAATGTATGTGTTTTATCAAATTTTTGAGGACTTCAAACAGTTCATTTAGTATATTTTAGTGCCTACATTTATTCTTATTTTTTCCTGGGATTCCAATTGCACAAATATTAGTTCTTTTTTTAAAAAAAGTTTAAGTTTTATGAACTTTTATTTATTTACTTTTTTCCTCTGTTTATCTATCTTTAAGTTCATTCATCCTCTCTTCTCACGTCTCTACCTTATTATTGAGACCTTTCTTTGATTTTAAATATTTTTGTTTGCATTACAGTTTTATACCTTCTATTTGTGGAAGTAACCTTTATTTCTTTGCTTAAATCATTTATGTTTATTTGTTGCATCAGAATTTATAATTGTTTGTGTTGTGGTTATTTTGCTTGTTGTTGGGACAAAATATACAACATCCAAAGTTAAGGTAGCACAAGTTTATTTGGCTCACAGTTTTTAGAGGTTTCAGTTCATAGATGGCTGGCTCCAAGGAAGGGTGGCTTGGCAGAGGGGCATTGCAAGGGGGAAGAAGTATGGCAAAGCTTTCAGGGAGAAGGGCCAACCAGATAGCTCAGCAGACTCACGCACCTGCTTAGGCAAAGAGCAATGGCTGTACTGGTCCCATCCCTAGGGCACACTGAGATTGCAATTGAGACTGGGCACCGTGGCATTTGCCTGTAATCCCAAAGGTTAGGAGGCTGAAAACAGAAGAATC
Source organism: Ctenomys sociabilis (assembly GCA_004027165.1). Lineage (NCBI taxonomy): Eukaryota > Metazoa > Chordata > Mammalia > Rodentia > Ctenomyidae > Ctenomys > Ctenomys sociabilis. The sequence goes on along the minus strand of PVKA01041628.1, from coordinate 16,080 downwards.
ACTATGAGTCTGACCTATGTAGTGAGACCCTGTAGACCCTGCCCTAAACACATAAAAAGAAAAGTTTGCAAGAAGAAGGCAGCAAGGAGCAAGGAAGTAGCAAGCAAAAACCCTCTTTCTGTGCCTTATATCTTATCCAATCTACCCCTGTGTAGAGTGGCTAGCACTCATACCGAGGTGAGACACCCTTACTCCTACCCAAAACTAGGCCAAAGCAATCAGTGAACAAATTTAGTAACCACACACCCTTGACCCCACCATCATGCACTACAAATCCAGCCACATCTGAAAAGCCCCACCTATGACCACAAGGCTTTTGGGGGGGGACATTTGAACACAAATCTTAAAAATTAGTTTAATAAATATTGTAATAGTTGCCTTGCTGTGCTTGCCAGACAGTTCTAAAATATAACACATTTCTGCAGGAACATTGCTTCATCATCTTTTCCTGGTTCTAGAATGATCTGTGACCTTCAATTTCATTCTGGACATTTTGGATAATAAGTTAGAAAACCTCTGATTCCATCACATCTCGTCTTCTAGCAGGCAGTTTTCCTGGTGAGGTATAGCACGCAGGTTGTCCTGGGTGGACTCATTCTGTTGGGAGTAGATGAGGGCAGTCCTGACGTTAGGAGAAGTAGAAGTGGTAGACAGAACAATGGCTAATGAAGGCTCCCTAAAGGAATCCGAGGATGTTACATCGCACAGCACTCTGCGCATCATTTGAGCGTATCTGCCGGGTTTCCTCTTTGTGCTTACTGGCACAGTGTTGGGAGCTGGCAGGGCCTTTAACAAATGGACCCTACTGGATGGTCCCTGGGAGTGGAAGTTTGCCCTTGAAGAGATTTAGCTAGTTCTTGTAGGATCCTGAGTAGTTTTTAAGAGAAAAGAACGAGACTGACACCCTCTCTTTTACCTCTGTTTTCTTGTCCTGTGATGTGATCCTTCTGTCTTGCACGTGCTCTGTCCTGGCATGCTTTATCTGACTATGACATGGTCTAGCCAAAGAGGCCCTTGCCAGTGCTGGCACCAGGGGCTGGCCCGACTTCCATCCTCCAAAACAATGAGCTGAATGAATCTCTTCTCTTTATAAGTACCCAACCTATAGCATTATGTTGTAGCAACAGAGAGCAGAATAATGCAAATGGTGAAAGAGAATTGAGTTCACAGTCGAAATTCAGGCTGCTAATTATCTAACTTTACAATCAAAGATTGTGTTGGTGGGTCCAGTGTAACTTCCAGGACCTTTGCTAGAGGAATAGAGAACTAGAAGAGATGGCAATGTAAGGAATATTTGACTGCCCATTGGTGACCTTGAAGATGGAAGTAAGCTCCTAAATTAAGCAGGAGGCCAGAAAAGACAAGGATATGGATTCTTTCCCAGAGCCTCCGGCAGGAACATAATCTTATCCATGCCCTTATTTAGCTCAGTGAGACTCTCAAAAGACTTCTGATCTGTTGAGCTATAAGATAATAAATTTGTGTCATTTCAGGTCACCAAGTTGATGGCAACCTGTTGCCACAGCAATACAGGGAGTGTGCTTTGCCCAATGGGTTGGCCTGGTGGTTCTCTTAGAAGTGTTACAGCAAGCAGGTTGGGACCCACTGTTGGGTGGCTTGGAGCAGGAGAAAGCTTTTGCATGGTGCCTACTTGTGCTCCACCTGCAGGCAGATGAGGTGCCCTGCTGCTGGCATGTGTGAGGCAGGGCATGGGCTGGCTGGCCCTAGCTCATGGGCATCATGTGGGCACACCAGGCTCGACAGCACTAATGAATGGGAAGCAGGGTGGCTGCTCTTCTTGCCACATGCTGTGCAGCAGCTGTCTTTCTCCAGCTCTTTTGCTGCAGAGAAGAGGGTTTTTTTTTTTGTCTTTACTTATTGAAAATTTTTGGTTCTAGTTTCTCTGGATTGAGATTGTGGTAATACAAAAAAAAATCTAAGAAAGTCACTGTATGTGTGCCATTAAAAAATTCCTTGTTAACTCACTCCTCTAGCCTCCATATTTCTTTCTGACCTAGTCTACTTAGGGCTCTCAAGCCCTAAGTGCCTCTGTCTCTGTCTCTGTCTCTGTCTGTCTGTCTGTCTGTCTGTCTCTCTGTCTCTCTCTCTCTCTCTTGATTCCTGCACATCTTGTCTTCTTCTGACTCTTGATAAGATCCTTGTTTGGCTGGAGTGTATCCTCAAGTCACACATATGAAAACATTTGAGCCAATACACTTTCCAAATCTTGGCATCTAGAAAATCTAGGTGTATCAGTGTGGAATTTCTTTTTTTTTTTTTTTTCTGTATTTTAGGGAAAGGTCTACAGGGTGTTCAGGGTCTCACTACTAGATCAGACTCATAGTAATCTGCCTGTGCACAGCCACCCAAGAGCTAGGATTACAGGCACATGCCATCATGCCCAGTCTGGAATTTCATATTGATAATCATTTTTATTTCAGAAATTTTCAGGCATTGCTTCATGATCACTGAGCACCAAGTGCAGTTGATACATAATCAGTACACACATGATTTTTTCTCCTTCATAGGGGACGTTATGGTCCATATCTAGATGTCCCCCAAAACCTTGGGAATTCAGAGGTGGGTACTGCAAGAGGTGATTGGATCATGGTGGTGTGATACTCATCAGTGTATTAGTCTGCTGATGAATTCATGGACAAATGTGACATGGGAGGTGGAGCCTGGTCAGCAGAGGTGGAGCCCTGGGGGTGTGGCCCAGAAGAGGTCCTCTCCCCTTGCTTCCCTTGATCTCTCTTCCTGTTTCCTGCCTCCATGTTGTGAGTACTTTCTCCTTCACCCAGCCCCTCTCCCAGGCTTCCCTGCCTCAGAGCCAGCAGACTATGGACTGAAACCTCAACAAACTATGCACTGAAATAAACTTTTCCTCCTTAGAGTTGTGGCTGTTAGGCATTGCATCCTAGCAACAATGAAAGTAGTTAAGACAGGAGAGTTGGTTTTAGTTTTCATTTCTGAATGCTGTAAAGTATCCTTGTATATTTATCCTTATGCCCAGATCATCACACAGTGTTGACTACCGTGGTTTTTGACCTGGCTATCCTGGCTCTTCACACTTCCACATAAATTTTGACTCATTTTTCATAAGTTATATGTCTATCTTTCAAGTTGTCTTTTATTTCCCTGAACACTATCCAGTAGCTTTTAAAAGTATGCAGTTCTTTATTTACAACTATTTTACAGTATTTGGTGTCTGGGTCTTTTCATCCTCCTGTTCTCTGACTGATTATCCAGAGCTCTCTGAGAACCCTGGGGCCCTCCAAAAGGAAGTCCTGAGATGTAATAAAGACAGGTGTCATGAGAACTGCTCTGTCCCTCTTGTTATTTTGTCTGATGTCACTTTAAGCGTCTCAAAAGGGAAGGGAAATGTTTCAGGAAGAGCCTTCTGGCCACTGTGAGTGCAGGGGCATCAGGGATGCAAGGCCAGGCTAGAAGCAGAGGCACAGTGTGGAGACAATAGTCACAGGCCACTGCTGGGATGACTCTGTAGTGGCACTTGTCACTAAGGCCATGTCAGTGGTCTCAACTGATCTGTTCAGTGATCTGTGAGCACTAATGTCCTTCCCTCTACTACTGCTAGAAGGATTCCCTTCTCACTAGACAATGAACTTTGCCATGGTTGCACAAGTCCCAGAGGATAGAGACTGCTCTTTCCCTCTCCCAGCCTGCATTCCTTGCTGCACTTGCTCCTGTGTCCTCTGAGGGCCTGCTTGGGACCCTCACCTTGAGGGTACCTCTGGGCTTGGTCCCTCGCGGCCCACTCAGCTCTGCTGCTTCCTCTGCATGGCTCTTGGGTGCTGAGCCTGGAGACCTGAAGAGAGGCAGAGTTCTGTCCACTTTCGGAGCTGTGGCTTCTATCCTCTATTAGGAACAGAGAAAGTAGAGAGGCATGGTATCCATCAGAAAATGCTCTGTGGTGCACCTCCAGCACCCTAGACATGAACTAACCTGAGCTGGTAATCGTTTTTCATTGTCACTAGTGAAAATAGCACTGCCTTTGGTTCGAAGTGCCCAACAAATGAATTCTGGGTCCCAGGCGAGGACTGGAGACCTGGAAGGTCTTGGATCAACTAATGACATACCTTGTGCAAATTTTAAACCTCCCTGTAATGTCCACACGTGTGGCCTAATGGTGCTGTAGAGATTTCAGGATTGGTACATATATTAGTCACTGTAATTAAAATCCTGGAGTTATATTATATGTTATTTGTATGGCAGTTTGTGATGTGTTTAATGCTCCCAGTTTCAAAATTATTAAAGCTACTGTCCCTGGGCTGGCCAAAGTGATAAGTAAAGTAAGAATGTGATCTTATTCCCTCTCGATGGGGCAAGGGGGGAGGAGGATACATGGGGGATTCTTTATAAAGAGACCAAATGCCAAATAAAAGAATTCCAGCTGTGCAACAGGAAAGTTGAAATGGTTTGTTGGGATCATTAATATTGCAATGAAAACTAATTAAACCTGGAGCTAGAAGGAGTTCATTAGTGGTTTGGAGCCAAGGATTCTGCTTTTGCAAAGTCGGTTATAGCACAGTGGAACTTGGAAAGCTGTCAGCTGGACTTGGGTAGGAGGTGCATGGCTCTTCATTTCTGAGGCCTCTAGAATGGGGCTTACACCAGTGACATCTTAGAAGACAGGGGCCAAGGATGTTCTTGAGGTATTGAAGTCCCTCGGCCTCCCTTCCCAAGGGTACACAGGCACTGCCACAACTCTCTGGGCTGGACACCATTTGTGGCTACTAAGGATGCACTTTTGAAGATAGGGAAAGAAGGAGACAAGCAGGTCCTTTCCAAGTCACTTGACTCACTCCAAGCCATCAGAAAAATAAAAGGCACCCATGACTTTCATCATAGCTGTGTTTGACTGGGGCATTTTTCACACACTCTCATTTTCTCTTCTCAATGGCTCTTACAAAATTGCTTTATTATTTCTCTCCCAAAGCTGATTGCCTGAGAGACTGAAGGCTATTTTGGTCACAAGCTGGGCTTGCTGGGAGCAGACCTTGAGAGGGAGCTTAGTAGGCAGAAAGTGAGTGAAGGGAGCAGGGTGGTTGGGTGGTAGCAAGTCTGAGCAAAGGGGAGATCTAAGTTGGGAGCTTCCTGATAGGAGATATGGCTGACATCACCATGGGTCAGGGGTAGGAGTGGCTTTCAGAGGTCTGGCCTGTGTTTGGATGGCCCCTTCTTCATTGTCTGGCTCTGATTCATCTAGAGGGGCTGCTCCAGAAAGGGTTGGACCTCAACAGCTGGAGGTCGCTGGCAGCTACATCCACAGCAGCAGGGCAGCAAGTCCTTCCTTAGGGGGATTCTGGGTGCCAGACCACAATGTACTCTGCCATTCCTTCACTGTGCTCTGTAGTAAGGGTTAATAGGTATTTGTTTGCGTCAGCAGCATATTCCCACCCTGTGTCAGTCAGTGTTTCACTAAAGAAACAGATATGGCAGAAGATGTACAAATGCATAAGAAATGACACGATCTGCTTACAAGGCTCAGCCACAGAGTTGGATGAGGAAGCATGCAGAGGGTGTCTACACACTGGAGACTGAAAGTTTCAGTCCAAGTTCTGGAGTTTATTGCAGTGTCCTCTGAAAGTCTGTATCAGGAGGCCAATGGGTTGGTGATGGAAGGCCGAAGAGTTTACATAAGAAGGCTGAAGGATCCGTGATGAAACCCAAGAAGCTGCACTGGGAGCCAGGAGATGAAGTCCAAGCTGAAGGAAAACACCAGACCTCCTCTGAAGAACAGAAGCAGACCTGTGCTTCTTCCTTTCCCTTTAGTACCATTCAGGTGACCGGCCTCCCGAGGGTAGGTCTTCTATACTTAGGGTGTACAATTACTGAGCTGATTTAGTTAAGCCTCTAAACTTCTCAAGTTGAAACAATCAGTCAACCAACTATCACAATCCACCCCTTGTCAACATGGCAACAGACACATTTCCTTTTTTCTGTGCCACATTTGAACTTGAAATTGGGACCTGGTGCTCACTAAGCAGGCATTTCTGCTGCTGAGTTATATCCCTGGCCCCAGACACATTTCTTTAAATCAGTCTCCAGGTACAAACACATGCGGATAATTATGCCTAGCATGTTATAACTATAAATGGAAATGTACTAATTTCCTCCTCAGAATAGAAGGTAAGTTTTCTTTAGGTGATACTTTTACCATTTCATAATTTAGACATCATAACACAGGTTTAGTGATCCTTGAAAAGAACTGTGAGGTCTATCAACATTATATTACACTAAAAACATACAAAGAGAAATATTACAGTTATAATCCTCTTTTCTATAGCTGGCCATGGAGTCATAACTGGTATTAAGAACTACCTCCTTTACTACCCATTCTATATTTCCTTGGCCTTCAGCAATCACCTCAGCAAGTCTTGTTTCTTCCCTTGGTCGAATGATCCATAGCTTCATGCTTGAAGGCTCTAGGCCATTTGCTATTCTTCCTGGATTAGGTTGTTGTAGTTTTCCCATTGACTTTAGTGACAGGGCTTGGTAACACTAAGAGGCACCCCCAAGGGCCTCCTGCACCTGTGTATATGCTTCTCTTCCACTGTGTAATAGTAATCCAATCTTCCCTTGATAGTCTTGGTCAATCATCCCTGACAACACTTTGTTTAGCTTGTTTCCTCACAGGCATGAGGAGACCAAAGTGACCAGGGGAAATATCAGATTCCAGTTCATTGGTATCATTGTTGTGCTTCCTGATACAAGCCTTCCCCCTCTGGAACTAGGACTTCTAGTCTAGCAGAACACTGTGGGGACAGGAAGCAAAAATTTTGCTGGTGGTTCACTAGGGGTAATAGTGAGTGGTACCGTTCCTACTCTCACCCCTTGATTCCTAAACTCATGAATATGGTGGATGTTGATTCAAAGCACATGCGGCCCTTTGAAGAACTTTGCACCAGCCCTGTAAACTATTGCCACCTAGCTGGTGTTAAAACCATGTCTTCAAAACACCATTCCAGAGAGAGATTAGGATTAAGTATGGAGACCTGTTTGTGAACTAAGTTTCAATTAGGTGAACTAGCAAGGCCTTGTCTCAAAATTAAAAACAAATTAACAAAAGAGCTATGGATATAGCTTAGTGTGTGGTCCCTGAGTTCAATCCCTAGTATAAAACAAATTAAAACAAAACAAGACAAATCAAAAGCTAGGTTGTACAGCACTGGAGGAGGAAACCCCTAGGGTCATCTTATGGAGAAACCTTCTCTTCTTTCTAACCTCAAGTAACCTTAAGGTCACCTCATAGGCCAACCTGGTGAAAAAAGATCCAGCTATCACACCAGCATTCCAGGGTGGCAGCCCAGAGGAGGCTGCTTCTTCCAGTTGCACAGATTTCCCAGCATGTCCATAGAACAATTCATGGCCATTCCATTGGCCAGGAGCAGTCATGCCATTCCTTTGAACTGCAAGGCAGAAAAGTCAATAAAGATTTCAGCTGGTGGGTTTTATCCTTGCTGAAAAAAATCAGGCCTCTGTAACAAAGGAGAGAATGAGGGTGAAGGCTGGTGCAGCACCCACTGTCTCTGCTGCAAGATGTCACATGTACCATGGGTTGCAGACCCCTGGCTGGGGTCTAGGACTTGGTCACCATTATAGTCCCTTGTAGAGCTCATGCCTGTTAGGGCAGAGGCCACGGAGAGCAAGGGCTCTGGTCCCACAAGGATCTCATTTGAAGTCCTGCAGTATCTACTGTCCCATCTGGACCAGGAAAGAGAAGGAACCAACAGCATGCCTTCACCTTTACACTTGGCCCCAATTGCCTGTCATGCAGTAAGAGTAGCACAATACGCAGGCTGAGCAGGGGCAGCCAGTGACACTCAGGGCTTCCAGGAGTCCCCTCACTGCAGGTTCAGTGCCACAGAATAGGGTCATTCCTTCTCAGTGACTGTGATGAAACTGAAGCTATAAAATGGCACTCAAACAGACCCCAGCAGAAGAAGCCCAGCCTGCCCGAGGTAGCCTGGCAGGGATGGTCTCACCCAGGAGGAGTGACCTGCTGTGACCTGATGCTAACCAATCACTTCTCAAGCTGTTTCTTTGTTTCACTTTGTGAAAATTGGCCTTTTGGGCACGTCTAGCTAAATACTCATTCTACTTTATTCAATAGTCTCAAATAAAGCCGTACATAATTGCGCATGCCTATAATCTCAGCAATCTGTGATACTGAAGGGGGAGGGCTGCAAATTAGAGCCCTATCTGGGCAATTTAGGGACTTTGTGAGACTTTGTCACAAACAAAATGAGCTGAGAATGTAGCTCAATAGAAAATCCATGAATGTTACAAAGAAAAAAAAAAAAAAAAGAATCTCAAATAAAAGCCAATTTAGTCTTTAAAATGTTGCAGTTTTCTTTTGACACTAAAACTGAGGAGCACTCAGTGCTGGGTAAAGTTGACAGTGAAAGGGATTGGCTGAAGCCAGCTGATTCCTGAGGGTGTGAAATTCTGTGTATGAGTGCTGGGTGGGCTGCTTTTGGCCTGGGAGTGAAGGCAGGCCTCTGGAGACAGCTGCAGTAGAGGTGTCCAGAGGGGCAGTGTACAAATCTGGAAAGCCTGCACAGCAGTGGTCACCAAACCTTTGGTCTCAAGGGGCCAGCTTCATGGAAGACAGCTTTGCCACGGGCAGGGGCTTGGGATGATTCAAGAGCCTCGTGCTTAGGGTGCACTTTGCTCCCAGTGTTGTTACTCTGTTCTATGTAGTGAAATAATTACACACTTCACTGCAATGCAGCATCAGGGGGAGTCCTGCCACTAGACAGTTCCACCCAAGAATGGTGGGAAACACAGGCATCTGAAGTCTGTTGCCTTTGTGCACTCCATGCTGTAATTTCATTTTGGTTTCTGTCAGTGCACAAAACCCTGCTTCACAAAGACGGGAAGCTGGAAATGGAAGCATGCTTTTCAGGATTTTTTGTGGCCATGTCAGGATGTTCTTCCTTGAGAATAGGACATATGAAGACCTGAAGTTGTCTCAAACATATTTCTAAAGCCATTGTCATGTTCTATCTCAAGCACTTGATCCTCTTTGGGCACAAAGTTGATTTGCTTGGCTTAATTCACATGAGTTGCAATCCATTCTTTCCCAAGCCAAGGGGTCTTTTGTGACTGAAAAACAAGGCCCAAACTCTTTTGAAAGATAAGAGAGGTGAAGAGGGCCTGGCTCAGTCTCTTTCCAAATCTTTGCTAATGTGTGAAGCATGTCAAAAATCCCCACGTTCACTCATCTCAATTTCAATTTAGCTTTAAATGCAGCCACTTTTTCTGTCAACCTGAGCACAGTTATTGGTCTTCCCTTAAGTGGCAAATTGAGCAGGTTGGATATGTTATGGAGTAAACCAGTTTAGGGACCCATTCTCTCCTGAAATGGCTGTAAATCACATAAAAACTCTGGCCAGTGATGAGCCTTTAGAAAACCATCTCATTTCTGTGTATCAGAGAGGACATGTTGTTCTGCATCCATGTCCTTACAGAGCTGCACAAACAGGTGTGAAGTAAGGGCGTGAACTTTAATATGATTGATAATTTTAAATACATCTTTTCTGCAAAACATTAAGTTCAAGTGACAGTTCTTATCTAGTGAACCTTTTTCTGCTGATGACTGAAGGTGTGAAGTACCTTGGAGCACATGGCTAATTTTGACATCGAGACCCATAAATGTGGTTCTGTGGGACTCACATTATTCTTTAGAATATTGATATTGACGAGCTATTAATTCAAATTTTATGAGTTTCAGTATATTAAGTAATGAGTCATTAACAGGAACATATTACAAAAATAAAATACTGAGTTCTTAATATTTATTGAATCTTTATTAAAAAGAACCCCAAAAATTTCAACTTTGAGGGTTTTCTGTATATGAAGTCTAAAAACACATCAGAAATACATTCTTATATGAACTACAATGATGATACCAATAGCACTCTACAGAGAATAATCATTACTTCCTAAAAGTGGAGCATAAATCCCATCTTGATACTTTTGCACACAGCCAGCCACTATTACACTAAAGTGTAAATTTACAATAGAAAAGTAAGCTATGGCCCACTGAGCCCAGTCTTAAGTTGTAAATTAAGGGCATGTACTTTAATATGGTTGATAATTTTTAAAACATCATCCTAGAAAACATTAAGCTCAGGTGACAGTCTTCATCTAGCCAAACGTTCCTCTGTAGATCATGGTGTATAGATGCATCTTCTTTGGACACTAGTGAAACTGAATAGCTCTCCACTCACAGCATCTGGACTGTCCATGCATACACCGACACAAAATGAGCAATTCAGTTCCCCTGAAAGGTAATCATTCAAAGATTTGAAGAGTTTTTAAGTTATGCTGTTGATTGCAACAAAAGTGTGTGTAACATATCTTCATGTATGTTCATCTCCCTGAAAAGTATAGTGCAAAAAATGGGCATTGTTGCCCTATGCTAGTTTATCAGTTCATCTAGTTGAGGTGCTGGCTGAAAGAGGGATGTATGCCACCTTTTGAACTGCAGCCTCTCTAAATGTTTATAACAAATGTACTTAATGGCAGGTAGGGTCAGCTCTTCACCAGTATTAAAGGGTTCTTAGCTTGAGCAACGTGGGGAGCCACTAATGACGCTCTCAGTGCAGATGTATTTGATGAAGTGACGGCCTTCAGTAATTGCTTCTGTTCTTCATGTTTATGCTTTTCTTTTACCTTTTGAAAAACTCCAAAGTCTTCTCTTAGTGCAGCATGTTTTGTCCCCATGTATGTTCATCTCCCTGAAAAGTATAATGCAAAAATTGCACTATATGGTGCAATAATTTTGATGGTTTCATGGTTTTGTTGGACTGTTGGTCATCACATTTATACAAATTGGCCTAGAGAATGGGAAGTACCTGTTATGATGATTGTAAGTAGGACTCTTGGTGTTTGTTTTTAAGTGCAGCTTTCTTATTGTTGGTAGCCATGAGCAACTGCTGTCCTGCTGCCTCATCACTGTATCTTTCCCTTTTTCAGAGAGTTTCTTTTCCTCTGGAGTTAGCTCACCAAAGCAGTGACTGAGAGAAGAGCACAGTGTGAGAAAGAGGTGCAGATAGAAGCAGTGAATAAACTATAGGGCAGGCTATGCAAGGACTAATAGCTACCCTGTAGGATTCTAACTTAAAGCCTGCCATAGATGCAGCTCAGTTATCACTTGCTACTCACTGATAGGATGTTGACATGAGCCTGTAAAAACTGACCTATTATGGGCTGTGTGCAATCAGACTCTCTACTAATGTTCATCTGTATTTGCAGCTGATCCTCAGTGGCAGCATCACTGCCTCAGCTCCACCTCAGATGGTCAGGGATTAGAGTCTCATAAAGAGCAGGCAATCTAAATTCTTTGCATGTGCAGGTCCCAGTAGGGTTCAAGCTCCTATGAGAATCTGATGCTGCTGTTGATCTGACAGAAGGCAGAGCCCAGGCGGTGATGTAAGTGATTAGAGGTGGCTGTGCACACAGATGAAGCTTTGCTCACTCACCCACAAGTCACCTCCTACCATGTGGCCTGTTTCCTATGAGGCCACAGACTAGTACAGGACTATGATACCTGTCCTATAGCACAGTGACCCATGAACTTTGAGGCTGACTTTTCCAATAAGAGGGTCTACTATTTGTTGGAAGCTACCTAAAACTCCTCCTTATCTGGGTCAGAGTTTGCCTAAATGAGGTATAGAGAAGTTGTATCAGGTTTTCAAAGGTCATGAATCTTGATTCTCAAGCGGCCATCAGGGAACATTCTCTTGTAGACCCACATGGTTCACGACAGCAGTTTTCTCCTAATATGTCCTATCAAATTGTTTCCAGGAAATCTGCTCATTTTACTCCCTTGCCTGAGTCTGATTTTTGTGCTCTCAGTAGTTGTGAGTCACCTAACTCAAAGCTAAAAGTCAGAACAAAGCCAACACCCTTCCTCATTGCTAGTCCTACATGTAGTAGAGCCATGGCTTTCACCCTACCCCAGTAACAACTAGAGCGATTAAAGGCTTGTGCAGATATTTATGGCTCCCTGGCCATTTTCTGCCATAGCTGGCTGTATCCATCTCTGCTGCTATCTTTAATTCTGAAGTGTTTTCTGCTTTGTAAAGATTTTTCCAGTAATAAGACTATTAACTCCTTAGGGCTGGTGAGATAGCTCAGCAAATTAAGTGCCTGCTTTTGCAAGCTCAGAGACTAGGGTTTGTCATTCAGTCCCACATGCTGCACTGGCCCCACCCACCAGGGTGCGCTAAGCTGGCAACAGAGTCGGGCATGGAGGTGCACACGTGTAATGTCAGTGCTGGGGAGGCTGAAAACAGGATCACTACGAGTCTGAGCTGCCTGTACCAAATATACACATAGGAAAAAAAAGACTATGAACTCCTTTACCATAGTTGTTGAAAGTATTTCTTTCCACTTTGTTCTAACCTTTTATCTTTTTAAATTTAATTCTGTGTGCATGCGTGCGTGCTTGCATGCGTGCATGCATGTGTGTGTGTGTGTGTGTGTTGGGGATGGAACCCAACCTCACAGATGTTACATGTATGCTGTAGCATGATCTACACCCCCAGCCGGGTGCCCTAGTCTTTTATTTTCAAATGTGACATGTTTATGTAATCTGCATATAATGTTTATACAAATTATGCATTTTTATCCACCAGTGTTTCCTTTGTGGTCCTTTGGATTGCTGATTTTTGAATTAGCTCCCCCATCCCACTGTCAGTAATCACTGGTGGGTCTCCACATCCTTTTCCTAAGATTTCCTTTATAAATAAGCACAGCGTTTAATGACTCGTCCATTCCCTTTCCCTTGGGTGTGATGTTCTCTTTACTGTCGTCTTCCTTCTTACACATTTTTTGAAATTTCTTCTGTGCCTCTTTAGTCTGTTCCATTGATCTGTTTGCAAATTCTTCCGCCAATAAAACACTTAATTGTTGGAACTTTAGAATATACTTTAAAATTTGGCAGAGCAACTCCCCTTGCTTAAAAAAATGCTTCCAGTATTTCTCACTTGCTTATTTTTTTTAAAGTTTTGAGTTATTTTATGAATATTTGTTTCATTAAAATATTCCACTGGCATTTGATAGAGGTTGTGTTAACAGTTTAATTGGAAGTAATGAACATTTATCCATTTATTCATTTATTTGTCCCTATTTATGGGACCCTTGGCAACTTTGTAATATACTTGCAATTTCTTTTTGCCATTTATTAACATATTACCTTATGTATAAACTTTTGTCAATTTTTTTGTGTTGTGAAGTTATCCCTGGCTATTTTACATCCTAAAAATCTATTGTAAAGAAGTCCTTTCATTTTTGCTGGTGCCTGATGATATTGTTCATTTATCTTTTTTTTTCTCTTGGACTCAAGGAGTTCCCTGACCTGAACAATGTTTTGGTCAACCTTCTTGAATCTCCTAAGTCTATATTTGTATTGTCTATAAATAACATAATACTTTATCTCTGTTTCTGGGATTGTTCTACTTCTTGTCCCCACAATTTATTTCACCTGGCAGAGACATGCAGTGACCACTAGCCCGGATGGTCATGGGCTTTGTCTCTTCTCCTTCCCTGCCGCCTTCCTTCCTCCTTCCTTCCTCCCCTCCTTCCCCTCCTCCTTCCTTCCCTCCCTCCCTTCCTTCCTTCTTTTCTTTTTCCCTCTCTTTTTTTCCTTTCTTCTTTCTTGAGACAGGGTCTCATATGTTGCCTGGGGTGACGGTCTGAAACTCTTGGGATTCGAGGAACCTTGCTTCAGCCTCATGAGTAGCCAGGTATTCACAACCCTTTTAAAGGAAATGAAGCTGAGTGCTAATGAATTAATTATTTATTTTGACTTAAGGTTGTTTTATACTATTTCCAAAGATATTATTCAAACTTTGAATTTGTAAGAGAATCAGTTTTGGATTTTATTTCCTTGAATGCTTCTTGCACATCTATTAACAACACCATTTTATAATCCATCCCTTACATGTATTAGATTTCCTAATACTTAACCTTTCTCGGTTTCTCACATAACATCATTTCTATCAAGATAGTGATTATTTTATTTCACTGTTGCATTTAATTTGCAAGGATCTTTGCCAGGGTGGCTATAGAACTTGCAGTGCAGAAGGAAAACGTGGGGTCCATTTCAGAAATTAAGAATTGTAAGGTGGTGGTGGCAGCGTGGATGACCTGAGCCCAGGCCCTTCTCGTGTCCCGCACGGGGTCACACTGTGAAGCTGCTTTGCTCTCTTGCTTTCAGACTTTCACATTGGTTTCTAGATGCTGCTTGCTGCTGTCTTGGTGATATTTTGATATCAGTGTGTGACGTTTCACAAAAAGAGTAGGGTGGGGCTTGCTATTCTTCCTCTTCCTGTTGTTCTTGACATCAGAATTAATTATTCCTTCAAACTGGGGCTCTTGGTTACAGTGCACCCTTGAGACGTTACCTTAAAAAATCAACATGGGGATAATTGCCACCCTGCCTTCCTACTTGTCTAAAGCCATTGGTAATTACTTGCTGTTTTTTTTGTTTTCTAGAAAATCAATTAATTATATGCTTGATTACCTTTTGGAGTAAATTTCTAAGTGGGGCTTTATAATAATCCCTGTAACTGACTTACCTTCATTACATCTCCATTCGTGTCACTGTGTTTGTTTCGGTATTGCTCCATTTCTCAATTAGCTTTACAAAGATTTCGTTATTTCATACCGCCCTTCACCCAACTCCATGCTCACAGGTACAGAGCCAGTTGGGAGAGGGCCTATCAGTTCCTTCCTCTTAGTGAACAGCCTTTCTTTTCTGCCTTTTTCACTATGGTTTCCACCTACGTGTTCTATTTAGGCTTTTTGTCTGCTTTTTTCTGTTACCTTCACATACTAAGGATTAGAATGAACACACTTCAGATCATAAACACATTCCGCTTTCACTCTAGCCAGTATTCCATATTCCTCAAAATTCAATGTTTTTGCTTTGTTTGCTTTTTTTTAATCCCAGAATACATAACTCTAAATCTGACCACTGATTCAAGAGATAAGAGCCCATACCATCAACTATTTAAAATTTCACTTTTAATTTAAATCTCACCATTACCTTCTATTTGTACTTCTATTTTTGAGCCTTATGTGAGAATTTCTGCTTCTTGGGCCCCTGTGCCTTCTCTCATAAAGGCCCCAGGTGCTTGAGAGGGAATTTCCTGCAGGGCATGCAGTTGGAATTTCACCTGTTATTTCAGTCTTATTCATCATCATTCTCATGAATTCTATGCCCTTTATTTTTTAATCATTTGGCTTTTGGCTTTGAGAGAAGTGTGTGCAAGCTTCTAGCATTGGGCTCTTTCCCTTTGGCCCTGGATTCCCAGGCCTCTCTGTGCCAGACCGCTCTAACCCGATGTCATCTCCATTTCCAGGGTCATCTCCTCCATAGCTTCCTCTGGTGCCACTGTGGAAGCCCTCTCCACCTAGCAGCCGGCTTCTGACACACGCCTTTGTGCTCCCTGGTGCTCCATCTGCCTGGGTGTCCTGTTCCTTGCTAGACACTCAGTGAATACATGATCTGGCTGCTAGGATGGTCAAAACAGGCTTCCACTTCTAGCTCTACTTGATGCAGAGAGGGTCTCCCTCATCTCCTGATTGCCGCCTGGTGACAGGGCCAGGGCATGGGCTCCATCCTGTTCCCTTGTTCTATGCTGTCCCTTCTATGCTGTGGTCTCCTCTGGACCCTGCTAGCGACAGACCTAGAACAGTGACCTAGCGGGCATGGACACTGAGCCACCTGGAGAATCAGCCCCTCTGACCTCCGCATGCTGTGTGTGATGCTGAGCTCAAGGACACTATGCTAGCTTCTTTCCAATCCTACCCTTTGTGGGAGAACTATGAAAGTGCCACTGCCAGAGCTCACTGCCTGAGTGCTAGGGATTGGTGGCTGTTAGAGAGTTGAGGTGTCCCCCAGGTGGGAAGAAGGAAGGACATATGCAGAGACCTAGCACCAGACACTGACCTAACCCATGCTGTGTGGCATGTGAGCCCATGAGCATGGCAGATGATGTGTGGCTGTCCTCCGTCTACCTTTTTTTTTTTTTTTCATTTATT
>PVKA01041627.1:0-17962 GCA_004027165.1 Ctenomys sociabilis | reverse complement strand
AGGGGAAGGGAGGGAGATAGAGACAAGGGAAAAAATGTAAGATAAACAGGAGGTACTCAGGCAAATGAGAATGGTTATAAAAGCAAGACTTCTTCAAGATACAACAATATTTGCAGAGGCCCTGGAGTGAAACAAAATAAGCTACTTTGGAGGAAATAACAAGAAAAATCAACTCCTACAATACCCATTAGTGCCAAAATCTAAAAGGAAATTAATGTCATTAAATATGTATTTTAAAACTAAATAAATTAAAAGACATATATTACTTTGTTAAAATGTGTATATGGGAAGAGTTCTTAATAGAATATAAATATGCTATTAAGCATTATAAATGTGCATTAGCTAAAGACAAAATCGAGACCTACTCATGCAGCACTGAAAATGTGTAAGTTACAGCTACCTGAAACAGGTACACTTGAAAAGATGATGTTCACCCCAATCCAACACGCACCTACAAGCTCTACTTAGTATAACAGCATCGTTGTGCAGGTCCATAACCAATAAACCTCGTGGACATATTTAAGCATATACATACTTTCAAAAATATATTTAAGATAATAATAAGCACAAATTTTAGAACAGTGATTATCTTTGTGGCATGAAGGTGGTACAAGCCAGACAGGAATTACTAGGTAAGTGAATGTTTTTTAACTTTTTAATTCTCAGATTAAGAAGTGAGCTCATACATGTTCTTTGTGAAATGATGCCTAGCTCACATCTTTCATGTAAGATATTTGTTATGCTGCAAAGCACATCGATTTTAAGAGATCAGAATGAAATTTTGTATAAAAGGAGCAGATTCTTAATCGTAATTTCATTTAGGTGCTCAGAAAATATTTCCAAGACATCAGGGTCTTTTGCCCACTGTGGAGCTCACGTTTTGGTCGAGAAACAGATGTGTTTCCAAACAGCATTGAAGCCTAAAGGAAAAGCAGTGGATGCAGAGATACATGCAGAAATTGCCATGATTTTAAAAAGTCATTGCTAAAGAGAAGGAAGTCAGGGGACAAAAGAGAAACAAGGAGAAAGAGAGAGTAGAAGAGGACCAAGAGCTGAGTGTTTGGGAGCTCCGCCAAAGGATGACAGCACCAGCACTCCGGTGCTACTCCGAAGCCCTGGTGGTCTGTCTCATGTGAGTTTCCAAATCAATCTGTCCACAGCTGAAGCTTAAATAGAAAGCAAGAGGAACACAAGAAAAAGTTGTCATAGAAGCAAAAGCATGGAGGGTTTCCCAGAGGAAAGTGGTCATTCACACTGCACACTGAGAGAAGGTCAGTAGAGTAAGCACAGGCTTCCTAACTGTGCTGTTCTGGGAGGACGGCGCGTCCATGACGGGGAAGAAGCCAGGGAAGCTGCAGCCTGGGGCTGGGCAGCAGGAAGCAGGCTGCAAAGGACCAGTAGGGATGCACCCAGCCCCTTAGGTCAGTGCAGAGCCAGCCCGCCCTTTCCCATGGGGAGCTCTCTGTTTGAGTCATTTAAATATATATATCATTCGAACTCCACAGGCAGAAGATTCTCCCCTCCTGTGTTGCTGCAATGGATCTCTTCTTATTCCTCCCCTTTCCACTAAGCTCTGCTTTAATACAGAATAAGGAAAAGTTGGGTGCAAAGGAGAAAATCAAAGGAAGATGGAACGCGTCTGTGGCATGTTTCTTAGGCACACATAGCCTGGAGGGGTGTGGGAGAATCAGGTGGCAAACTCTATTTGCTTTTGAGAGACTATGAGAGATTCTTAAAGCTGAAGCTGGACCAACAGGGGTAGCCACCGAGAGGGAAGCGTGGGCGGGTTAAGAAGAGGAAGAAGCTACTGGAAACTGACTCGCCCTGTGACTGCCTTTAATTCTATGCATCTTTCTTTTAAATTAATCTGAAATTGGGCAAATCAAACTTAGACTCCACTTTGGAAACTCAAACGGCAAAAGGTACCAGTTTGACTCATTTTCATTACTAAACAAGGAATTACTTTCATGAAGTATAAAAATACAAAATCTGAAGAATTTTAGGTTGCACACGCCTTAGAAAATCATGTAAATATATACACATATTTACAGTTGATAAGTTGCTCAGAATTGGAGTTCTCTCAGCACCACGAGCCCTGTTGGCCCTGCCCCTGGGGCGCGCTTGGGAAGCTGAACACAGGAGGATCACTATGCATCCGATCTGCGTAGTGAGACTGTGTAGACTCTGCACTAAACGCATTTTTTAAAAGAATTGGAGCTCTCTTCTGCTTTGCCTATCAGCACCAGAATGTTTGTTCTCTGGGCCTCGGGGCCCAAGTCAAGAAGTGAAGGCTCTTTCAAAATTCTGGGAAGTCAGCTCTAATGGGCAAATGAGCCGCATACAAGCACCAGAGCAGCCACTTTTTACTGCCTGGGTAACCTTTCAAGTTACCTGTCCAGCTGCTAAGGAGGGCGGCAAAATTATGGTCCAAATGAAGGCTCTCAATAGGAAAATTCATGGAATGTTTCCTAATTTACTCTCAAATAAACCATTTTGAACATCGCCTTTCTGCTGACTATGTACCTCATCACCCTAAACCACAGAAAGGGTGTTTCGATTCAGTTCCAAAGTATGAATAAGTCGCTTTCCCCAAAGGACAGTAAGTAGGAAAAAGTCACTGGATTTGGTGTGAAAATTGCCTGATTTTAAATGAAAATTAAAACTCACTAAGTATCTAACTCTGAAGAGATTGCTGACCTTTATGCAGTCTATGATTGCTGAACTGCAAAGTGGGCATGAAAAGACTGCACATCTTAATTCCCCAGTAGAATGGGAAAAAATTAATATCTCAAAATCCTAAGGGGTTTTAATTCTGGGTAGATGCAGACACCCATAGGAAAGTGGTACTGGGCAGTCACCCCTGCCACAGAACCACTGATTTTTAAAAACTTACCTGGGAGATCTGAGAAACCAAGCATGAATGAACTGCAAAACTGAGAAATATTACAAAATATTTTAAAAAGCTCAGTCCAAGGATGTTGCTCAACAAATACCTAGTAACAAGAAAATAAAAAACAACAAACTATAGTGAGTAGTAGGATATGATGCCATAATTATGATACTAAATTTCCAGTTTTCAACAATTAAATTCTGAGACAAAGCAAAAGAAAATAATGCTTTCAAGGGGAGGGACAGAGCCAACAGAAAAAAGTTCCTGAGGGAACCCATATTTTATACTTAAAAGATGAAGATTTAAGTAAGTTATTATAAATATATTTTAAAAGCTAAAGGAAATTATGTTGCAAAAATTAAAGGAGAGATATTAATACCTCAAAATATGGAGAAAATCAATTTTTAAAAAATAGATATTATGAAATCACCAAAGGAAATTCTTGAGTCAAAAAGTATAAACACCTGAAATGAAAATCTCACTGGAGAAACTCAAAATAGATATGAGCTGACAGAAAAATTAGCAAATTTGAAGACAGATCATAAAGATCATGAATATTAAAGAAAAAGGACAGTGAAAGCAAGTGAATATCATCAAGAAAATCAATATGTGCACAACCTTCTGCCTTAAGCCTCCCAGAGTACTAGGTTATTTTTGATAATATCATTGGAAAACCTGCATAATTTAAACCTGATAAATATCTACTACAGCAGTTGAAGGAAAGCACAGAAAATAGAATTAAAAATGCAACTTAAAGAATTAAATATCTGAAAAATCACAAAGGAAGCAAATAAAAACTTAAAAGGTGAAAGGAAACAATCTTTTAAAAATAGCACATTAATAAAAACAAAACCTGACAATAGGGGGCTGGGGAGATAGCACAGTAGAATAAGTGCTTGCCTGGCAAGCACAAGGGCCTAAATTTAATCCCCAGTTCTGAAACACACACACACACACACCAGACAGCGTGACAATAGATTCTTTACTTTCCAGACTGAAAAGTTTCTTTTATTTAAATAGACTCCACAAGATTTGCTGCTTTCCTAAGTAATCATCCAACCCTAAAGCTGCAAGAAACACAGCGTTGGACCTTCTAGCAACATACAACATCTAGTAACAAAATGCCAGTTCTGCCTGTCCTTCCTTCCACCACCACCCCTTCTTTCACATGGAAATTTAATGGGCTACAATTTTTTTAAAAAGATGGAAATGCTAATATCAGTCTGGAATGAAACTATACCATACGGTAGCTATTTTAAAATATTGGAATTGGCAGTATTTACTGGTCTAATGTTTTCAAGCATAGCAAAACCATGTTTCTTATCCTTAAATGTGGAAGCAGAAAAAAATCTATTAAAGATTTTTGAGGGAAAAAATCCACATGTTAATTATACCGAGCAGTTGCCTGTTATTAACACTTGGATGTGCCCATCTCTTGTAAGTGAAAAAATTTGTGTATTTTAAATGAATAAATTCACCTCTACTTACCTGCAGGAGGATCTAGATACTTTGTTGGGTCCAAGAAGAAAGCAACCTGAACCCTGATACAGGCCCCCTTTTCCAGGTCTTTCCACAGCCAGTCTGTGAGGGGCAACGCGATAAGCTGAGAAATGCAGGAGCAAGTCATTGATGAGGCCAGCGCTCCATTGTCACAGAAGCAAAGCATGTCAGATTAATGAGGGCCCTAGAGGCCCAGGAGGCTGAGACCACCAGGAGCCTGCACTGTGTGCTCCAGCATGTGCTTCTGGTGTCCTAGCAGCACCCCACCCCACACTCCCCCTGACCCCTTTTGCATCCCAAACAGCCAAAATTTCCAGGAAAGGAGAAAGTGCCTTTGTATTCATTCTGTGTGCAAAGTTTGGTTTTCAGGGAGGAAATGTTCCAAGCCAAAGTTGCTGTTTGATCTCTACATCAACTGGGTGTGTTGAGTGGGGAGGAGGGACACATTAACAAAAAACTTGTTCAGTTTTTCCTGATGATGTCTGTTAATCTAAAATGTAAGGAAGGGCTGGGGAGATGGCTCAGTAGAAAAAGTGCTTCCGTGGCAAGCACAAGGGCCTGAGTTCAATCCCTGGTTCTGCAAAAAAAAAAAAAAAAAAAAATGTAAGGAAGCATTCAGGGTTCAGAAAAACTGAACTCTTAATTCTAGCATTGGCAAGACTTATAACTGCTCTGGGCTTCTGTTTCCTCTTCTATAAAAATTAAATAATTGGACCTCGTTCTAGCTCCAAAATCTGTCACTCCAAAAATAATTTCTTAAAATTATTACCTAAAATTTTAAAAGTGAAATCCCTTATTAAAAGGTAAACTCTTCTCATTTAAAAAGTGAGCAGTGAGCGAAGGTCTGTGGCATTAAAAGAAATGGTTATGGCGTGACTTTTAAAAATTAATATTTTAACATCATAATAATCATTCACATCTGGACAAGAATAAAACAATATTACACGAAAGGGGAAATTGCTTCACAGTTACGGGACACAGGTGTGGGTCTTTCTTTCAGCTGAGGGCACAACAGCCTATGGAAAACCGTCTTGGGTCTTGATTATCAGGAATGGCGAATCTCAGACCCAGACCCAGGTCTTCCGGGGCCTTTGCCTCTCTTGACCCTCATCTACTGTGGAGGGGCCAAGAAGGAGACAGCTGCTCGCTGTCTCCAGAGACGGTGGAGAACGGTGAGGAGGCAGACAGTGAGGAGGAGGTGGGCACGGAGGCCCCCTTCCAAGCCATACGCCAGGGACCTCCTCCTATGAAAAAGCCCCACTGCCTGGCATCACGCGAAGCTGCTGAACCCACTCGAGCACAGCAGGCCCGTCATCTGCCTTCTAATGCTGTGAGTCTTTGGCGGGATGTTACAGCTGTGAGCCACAGCATGAGAGGTCTGAGCACGCTGATCAGTCACCTTAACAAACCAGTCCCAAATAAGAACATCTGTTTTGCGTTTCCTACAGGCCAGTAAGTAGCAGTGGATCCTCAGGCAAGCGCTGCACCTCCAATCCTTTTTTTGTGCCATTGAAAAATGAGAGAGTAAGTCTTAGCCAGCTGTCTGTGTCTTGGTGGAAGTGAGATGAGCTAATTAATTAGAAATCTCTTCAATGAGTTGAATAAATACTTCAATATATAAGAAAGAGTTTTTATAATTATATAATTTAATTATGGAAGGCAGGATTTCTGGGGTGATTTTGTAACCCAATGAAACCTCTCCACTGGAAAGATATTAATTAAGCTGTCCAGAATTAGCAAAAACAATTATTTAAAATCTCTGGAGGGTAACCAAAGGATTACAGCAAATTGAGAAGCATCTATTCAACAAAATCTATGGACTCTCAACCAAAACAGTGGAAGGCTATGACATTCAAGCTAGACTCCTTACCCTTCCACAAACAGCGCTTCCAGCAGGCAAAACACAGTCTCAATGGGCACATCGCATTTAGCAGCCACGTGTCCACTGCCATCTCCTCTAGCTCCCTGGGATGGAGAAATATTCTGAATGATTTCAGTGACCAGTGAACATAAGCAGACCCCATGTTCTACAGCACCATGCAGCACAGGACTTAGATCTATCATGCAGTTGGTAGCAGCTGGGAGACTTGTGTTCTGTCATGTCGACTCTTGCCACTTAGGAGGAGCTGGCAAACAGTATAGTCTCCTGTCCTATACAGCAGTGAGCTGCTCCAGTGAAAGTGGAAACTGAGTGCCAGCTTACATTTTTACCAGCGTCCAAAAGCAGAGACCACATGGTAACTGATGTTTATATTTCCCTGGCACTAAGCTACACAAGATCTATACCAGGTGGTGCCCGCAGACAGGAGATGGCAACAGTTCTAGCCTCCTCTTATGCACTTATAGACAGAGAATCCAGGAGGGGAAACCACAGACAACCTATGTCATGCTATCAGCTCCTGCTCTGTAACGTGGGGTCTGCCCAGGTGAGCATCAGAAATAGCTTCTGAGGCTGGCAATAATGAGTGGGGAGTGAAGGAGTTTCAAAAATACTGTAGCTATCAGCCAGTAGTTCACCCAAATCTATAAACAAATAACCAAATAATCGGCCCCAAGAGGTAAGAAATCACTACCAATAGTTTAAAAAATGAATTAATTGAAAATATATTTATATCAAAACTATGCAAGGGCTGGGGAGATAGCTCGGTGGCGTAAGTGTCTTCCTAGCAAGTGCAAGAACCTGGGTTCAGTCCACGGTACTGTATGCCATGCCAGTCCCAGAACCCCAGGCATGCCATGCCAGCCACCGAAACCTGGTAGTGTGGCACAGGCCTATAATCCCAGCACTGGAGAGGCAGAGACAGGAGGGTCACTGTGAGTGTGAGCTGTGTAGTGAGGCCCTGTACCAAATAAATTTTTAAAAACTAAATAAGTATAACATTCAGCAGCACAGCTGGCAAATGCAAGATCATGAGATCAATTCCCACTACAAAAAAAAAAAAAAAAAAAAAAACCATAATTGTGATTTATCTATGAAAGGAGGAGGGGAGACTGGGGAGTATGCAATAGAAGCTATTTGAAGGGGTCCAGATATTTAATTTACCATTGAAAGACTTCAAGGCAACTGTTATAAATATGTTCAAAGCTCTTATTGATGAGATTATCTACTCTGAAAAGGGAACGAACCTGTTCAAAAGAAAGGAATTACTGAGTTCAGGAGGATAGGAGAGGGAGTGGGGAAAAGAATTATAGCTATATGTGTAAGCAGGATAGTTTGGATAACTATACTGTGTATTTCTGCTAGTCTATGGAAAAGAGCAGTTAATGCTTAAATTTTTTGTTTGTTTTTGTCTTCTTTTTTCTTTCTTTTCGTTTTACTTTCATCTTCATTTCTCGTAACTTTTTCCGTTTTCTTTTTCCAATTTTGTGTGCATATATCTGAGTAATCTAAACAACTAATTCCAAGACAAAATTATACAAAGAACACTGTTGGATTCATATTATTTTGTTTAGGGAAGTTTTGTATCATTTCTATTTTTTGCTTTAAATAATATTCAATATTAAATTTAATAAATAAATAAATAGACCATGCTTAGTCAAAAGGAGGTTTGGTGTCAACATATCAAATAGAGAATGCCAGAAAAACAATATTTTTGAAAATCAAAACAGCAAATTCTTCAGTTAAAAAATGCAATTACCAAACATGAATAATTCATTAGAGGGTTAGAAGCATTTCAAGATGTCAGAACAAATTGCCAGCAAACTTGAAGATAAATCAGTAGAGTATGAAATCTGGGAAACAGCAAAATATAAAACTTGACAGAGTCCTCAGAGAAAGACGAAACACCATTAACACACCAACATACGTACACAGGAATACTAAAAAAAAAAAAAAAAAAGAAGAAGAAAAAAACAGAAAATATATTAGATGGAAGCTAAAACATTCTAAATTTGATGAAAAAACTCACACATTCAAGAAACTTCAAAATCCATGTAGAATAAATGCAAGGAGTCATTAACTTCACACTACAGGCAAAATGTTGAAATACAAAGAAAAAATTTTGAAGCCACAAGAAAGAAGTAAAAAAGACTTATACAAAGGAACCTTCATGAGGCTAACAGCTGACTTCTCACCCAAAGCTACTGAGGACAGAAGCAATGGGATGACACATTCAAACCCACAACGAGGTATCTAACACCCTGTACCCATAAGATAGCTATAATTAAAAAGAAGAACAGTAAATCTTGGCAAGGAGGTGAACAATGGTTCAGCTTCCATAAAAACTACTTTGTTAGTTTCTAAAAAAAAAAATTAAACATTGAATTTATGACCCAACAATCGTATGTCTGGTTATATGTCCAAAAGAATTGAAAACATGCTTACACACAAACCTCTAGACATAGTCCATAGCACCATTAAGGCACTCAAAAAGTAGAGACAACTCAAATATCTAGCAAATGATGAATGGATAAATAAAATGTCAGAGCCATAAATGGAATATTATCTGGACATGAAAAGGAATTAAAATTAAATATGTTAATAACAAATACGCTACATAAGGAAATAAGCTCTCTATTTAAACAAATGAACATTCTCAATGGAAAATGGAGAGTGTCGCTAATGCCACCATGTAGGTACTCTTCCAAGATCTGATTTTCTTAACAGAACCCTATGCCCTGTCCTCAAAATTTATACACTGTGCCTTGAATGAACTTGGCCTTTTTAGCCAAAAACACTGTAGCCTAATAACATAGCATCTGATTGATGGCTTAGTGAAAAGCTAAGCTATAAGCTCTTCAGATTCCAAAAATAAGAAAAATAAAATTTTAACTTAAAATTCCACATTTCTGAGACCAAATCTTATTTTGATTATATAGAATAATGTTAATCCATCATTTCACATCTCAACATATTGGTAAATCTTTATACAACCTTGACTATAATTTATTGGTATTAGTAGAAGTTGCATGACCAGCCAAGATTAGTAGAAAATGGTATTGGGAAAAGCAACATAACTGTCAAAATTAATCTTTGTAGTGTATAGTTCATGTATTAATACTGAAGTTGGAAATATCAATGACATAGTTTTATTTACTTTTTAATTTTCAATCTTGGAGTGTACAAAATAATATTAAAACAAAAATTAATGTACAGATATGGGGCCTGGGAGATGGCTCAGTGGAATAAGCTCTTCCCTGGCAAGTGCAAGGGGCCTGAGTCCAATCCCTCGTTCTGCCAAAAAAAAAAAAAAAAAGATAAACAAATGGTACAGAATTTCACTAAACAAAATAATATTAATTTCACAGAATTTCTTGTATTGCAGTGTTGTCTTCAAATTACTTGTTCATAGTACCAGATATATGCATGCAAAATTGAAAAAAAAGTATACAAAAATCAAGAAGAGAAAAGGTACAAACAATTGAAAAAAGATGACAAAACAAATTAAACACCAACTGCTCCTTTCCACAAATCAGCAGAAATGCACAGTGCAGTTGTCCAAACCATCCTGCTCAAATACATAGATATACCTATTTCCCCCACTCCCTCTCCCATTCTTCTCCTGCACTTAGCAATTCCTTCCTTTTAAACAGGTTCACTCCATTTTCCCAGTGTCCATTGGATGCTTCAGATTTTATTTTCAAAGATTAGTGTTATATGTGTGTCTATTTTTGTGAGTCATAATCTGGGTCAAGCACTCAAAAGAGAAGATATATAAGAAATTGACTAAATTCTCAAAGAATATTTAGGAACTTCTTCAAACTTAGCATTAAAGCTGTATAGACATATAACAAAAGCCATCACCAAAATCAGTCCTAGAATCCACGTTTTCTTCATTGTACCAGCCTACAGTCTCACCATTTCAATAAAGAGAAAATGGAAAAGCCTGAATTCTACAGTAACAGCCCATGGCAGCTGGGACAGATCAAAGCCACACTGACTCAGGCAATGATGCTACATGACGTCACCTCCCAGGTGCCACTCCAAGGTTCCCTGACACAACTGCTGTACTCCAGACCTCTCTGTATTGCCATAGGTTGGCACACGTTGCCCTGAGTTTTATGTATCAAAACTTAGGCTATGTGACCTTCCCTTGAGTGGAGAGAACTAAGTTCAATCGTATGCCTCAGTCTCATAATGTACTTTTTATGGAAATTTTACCTTAAAAAAATCCTAATCAAAGAGAAAGAATAACATCTTCCACTACATGGATTTGTCAGTGTCATTGATTAAAAATGCCTGACAGGACAGTACTATGACATTTTTTTCTTGTCCCTTGTTTTCATTTATTACCTTTATGTTTTAACAAACATTTACTTGAGAGGCAGTATGGCAGTAATTGGTATGTCATGTTACAATGCTGTATATGGTTAGATTTCTAAACTTCTGTATAAAAATATGTAATTGTTCATTCCTACTTTTTTAATATTTTCTTAATTTTTTTCTTCATATTCTGTAAGGACTTAATGGTTAACAATACTTGATGGAAAATATCTGTTCCATGTTATGCCTAAGATGTTTGATATTCAGACAGATAGTGAGATTGAGCTCAACTGCCTATGTTGTAGGGTAATAACAATAAGCTTCTCTTCTGGAGGGTTAACAACCTAAGTTTGCAGACCAAAAACTAGAGAAAAAGAAGGGCTGCAAGAACAGCCAACATTTTGGCCTTAGCCTTTCAAGGTCAGTGAAGAATCAGGACATAAGAGAACCTGTACTGTAACATCACGTAACTCAGTTGTGTCCCAAATTTTCTAATCAGGGAGATTATGGGGCCACAGAGGAATGTGATCTATATAAAATTTGTGACTTTTATAGGTAAATGGAACCAACTAGAGAACAAACTCAGAAGTAAAATAAATCAGACCTGCATGTGCAAACATCACATTGTCTGTCTAGTGTAAGTATTTGAAAGAGTAAATAAAATCTGAAAGGTAAAATTGAAACTGTGAAAGGGAAAAAATGTGTTCAAAGGGAAGAAACAACTGAGATGAGGAAAAGGACAGGGTTGGAGGGGGAAGGAGAGAGAGAGAGACAGAGAGAGAGAGAGAGAGAGAGAGAGAGAGAGAGAGAGGGGCAGGATGATTTGGATAATTGTACTACTGATTTCCACTGTTGTACAAAAGGAAGTACTTGATACTAAATTTTTTTTCCTCATCATTCCTAATTCCTTTTAACTTTTTAAAACAATTTTTCATGCTTATATCTGGTAATCTGAACAACTAACTTGACGACTACATCATGCAGTACAGCATCCACTGTTAAATTACTATTGCTTTGTTTGGTGAAGGTCTGTATTGTTTCTACTTTTTTTCTTTTTTTACTATTTTGTATTCTCTTTAGACAATAAAAAGTAAACTAATTGAAGAAATCCTTTAAAAGATGCCCTCAGTAAACCGGGTGTGGTGGCACGTGCTTGTAATCCCATCTATTTGTCAGACTAAGGCAGGAAGACTACAAAGTGAGACCAGCCTGGGCAACCTTCAGGGACCCTCCCTACCTCAAAATGAAATTTAGAAAAAGGGTGATGTTTCTTACTGACAGAGAACTTGTGAGGCCTTCAACTCTATACCCAGTACTACAAAAAGAAAATTTAGTGTTGATTTAAAGCTTTCAAATTAGATCTCAGAATTACTATTTTTTAATTATGTGCTGTTACTGGTGATATTCAAAGAAATACAATTAAACTCCATGAAAAAGAAAATAGGCAATTTATCCTGTTGTCACAGTAGAGCCAGTGTCACGTGTACACTGAAATCCAGAAGTCAGAAAACACGGTTGCCGTACTGTTAACCAGCTGTACCTCAGATGGGCTGATTACCCTTGTGGTTTCTAGTCCTACTTTTTTTTTTATCAACAATCAGATGTCTTCCAAAGCAGAAAGGATGGCCTGAAAAGTAGAGTGCTCTGTCTTACATGGATAAAATAAATCAGGGATATTTTCAGAGTCTCACCACTTAGAGATTTTCTGGTTCTAGTGAGTAGTCCATTCAAGAAAATACCAGGTTAAAAGCACAAATAACTTGCTAGACTGACTTGTGATACAAACACACACCCAAGAGCCAAGCACACAGAATCCAACTTGGTCAGTAACTGATAGAAAACAGCTTACTACGGTGGAGAAAACTTTAACCAGGAACCTGAGAACCAAGTTTTAGTTATAAAGTTACCAATGGGCTATGTGACTGTTCAGCTGTTGTCCAAACTGGGCCTCAGTTTTCTCCTTTTGTAAAATGAGACAATTTTTATTATAGAGACAGCCTCTCCAGTATCTTATATGCTTAAAAATCTTAGGTTACTTTATGAACTCAATAAACATTTGAGAAAATAACATAACAATATTCTTCTCTTATTAAATTTTGACTGAGTAAATGCTAAGTGCTTTAGTATCCAAAAAGCTGCAAGAATAAAAGCCAGTGGAGTTGGAAGCAGCATATTGCAGAGATAAACTGCACTCATTCATCCTACCTACATAGCTTCCTCTCCTCAGGAGACCCCGTCCTATGAGAAGAATATGTTAGCCTTGAACCTTGAGAATTTCCTTGTGTTATCATATTTCTGTGATTGTTTTTGAGATATGAAGATAGTAGAAAGCAAGTGAGAAGACTAAAAACTTACCAGTAAGAAAAATAATTTTAAGTGTCTTCGAAAAATTATGTGATTATTTTAGACATAAAAATCAGGGGGATGTAGAAAGTATTAATTAATGAATCTTTGATGTAATTCAGGTATAAAAAATAACATACCCAAACAGCTATACTCTCTTAATTTACTGATAAGAGCCATACACTATACTAATGTCTGTAAGTATAATATCATGTATGCACCTTCTATGATACCAAAACATTATGAAAACAGTTTGCAATGTGTTAATTTATCAAATCCATCTTGTCAAGGTATCTTAAAACTGTCTCATTGATATTTGTATTTCAATAAAATAAAAATTAAAAAAAAAAAATCAGAGGGAAAAATCAGGGGTCAAAAACTCAAATACATATCCTGGCGACCTCCCTCCTTCTCCACACACTTTCCTCAGTCACCCTTCCTCGGCTGGCACCTCTAGTCTCTTCCTCCCACCACCTGGCAGTGTATGTTTTCCTTCTCTCCTCCCCTTGGAGAGGCCTGCAGCTGGAACTCTTTGGTGCCCTATTGGAGCCTCACCCCCAGAAGAGTTGTCGTGAACCCACAGCACACATGCCACAGTGAGCTGTTCGGTACCACTGAAAGCCCAAAAAGATTTGCCACCGCTGACCTGGAACACGCTGGACATGAGACACGAATAAATTTTACCCCATCCTAATTATGGCTTTTATGTCAGCACTTCAGTTTTCAATACAAGCTCTTTCAAGGACCAATATAATCTCTAATCCTTAAAACATTGACATATAGTGGTTGTATATGAATCATATTGTCCAAGGTCATATCAAAAGTAATTTGATAAAAAGCAAAGAAGTTGATCTGTATGTAAATATATACAAAAACATTTTCAGTAAATGGAGTAAAAATAGGTCCGAAGCTATAAGATGTTGCTGAAGTCTCATTGTCTAAGTTTTTCTTTCCTTATGGATACAGTTAGAGATACTGTCTTGACAGTCAACTGAGCAAGTTTGAGATGGTCAAAAAGGGGTAAGGTATAATCTAGACATTAAAAAGTGTACTTAGTAGAAATAAGAGACAAATGTTCTCTAATATGTTTTCATAGGAGCAATCAAGAATTTAGAATACATAGCTCAGAGGATTAAAGTGCCTGCTTAGGCAGACTCAGGAGCTAGGGGTTTGATCCCCAGCCTGCTGTGCCCACCGTGCCCCCAGGGGTTGACAGGGTGATTGAGATTGGGCATGGTGATACGCACCTGTAATCCCAGTGTTAGTAGGCTGAAAAACAGGAAGGATCACTACAGATCTGATCTGTGTAGTGAGACTCTGTAAATACTGTACTAAATCCATAAAAAAAGAATTTAGAATACATAGAATCTTCTTCCTGTAATATGTAGCTCCTGAAATATAGCCAGGCTATGTTGCAGGAACTTGCATAAGAAGGATTTCTCCCTGTTCCTGGATGCATAAAACCTCACATATAAAAAGTGCTTTATTATTTAGCAAGGTATAAATTTTCTTTTGCACTGGTATGTGATATTTATTATGAATTTTAACAACCAATTTGTTCACTTTTGCTCAGTTCAGATCCATCAATGATGTTGAAGGGGGTTGATGTATAGTAATTTCCATGCTGAGTCATATATAGAACAGACAAAGACCAAAAATAACTGAGGGTACAAATACTCTGCTAATTCAGATCACTTCTCCTTCATTTTTGAATTCTGAGAATATTACTTATCATATCACTGTGTACTATTCAAAAGAAATTTAAATAATTTCATAATTTGGCATATGGGCTGTGCATTTTGCTACTTAAAAATTCTAGTATAAGAATGATGATTGAGCTCCTGGCTCAAAGGAGGAATTCTTGATCACTCTCAATTCTACTTTCTGCATTTCCCATGAATCCAGGAGAAAGAAAGGCTGGGAAGTTTGGTCCTGGGTGACAAGCAGAGTTACTCTGAGTAAGCCTTTTAACTTCTCCTGGCCTAAGTTTCTCTACTGAGGGAAAAAGAGACAAAATGAGACAGATTGTTTTTATGGTTTCTTCAAGTTCCTGGCTTTCAAACATGTATTATGAATAATTAAAAACTGACTATTATCTCTCCACATAACTGAGCTACAAGCCACTACTTGTAACTCACAAACAATCCAGTATTTTTCCTTATGTAAACATCATCAATGATATTCCATGAAAGTGTCTTTATGTGGAAGCTCAAATATAAATCAAGCAACACTTTTTCAAGACAGAAAAACTTGCCTATCAATAAAAGCAAGATCAATGGCTATCAGAAGACCAGCATATCCTACTAGTCTCCAAATCTGTCTACTAGTTTAAATCATCAGGTTTTACACACACACACACACGGATGCATGCACACACATACATTCCCACACAAAGTATACATAAATGCACACACATACACACACATACATTCACACACATACAAGCACACACGTTATCTCAGCAGGGGGCCCTGGATTTTTTTTTTTATTTCCTCTTGTGATTTTGACATGTAGTCAAGTTTGTGAGCCATTATTATAAACAACAAATGTGATGAGTTTTGAACACCGAGGGACCTCTGTGCTCTAAATTAGTTTGGAAAAGCTAATAATATGTGTATTATTGAAATTGATTCATAATTTTTCCTTGATCAGCCAGTAATTCTTTGAACAAACCTGACAGGAGAAATTCCTTCGGGCTATGATAATCAGCCCAACTTTTCATACAGCAGGTGAGTTGCATTCAAATAGACTTATATTCTCCCCAAATCTCCTAACAATAATCATTATTGCATCTTATATTTGTATAATGTCTTACAGGCCACAGTGTGCTCTGCAAGAATTCTCACTTGAACCTTACTTATTTATAGTATCCTCATCTTAAAAACCAACAACTGGAATCTCAGAGCTAATTAATCCAGCATCACATACATAAGTAAAAACTTGAATGTAAACAAAAGTTTTTCTGATGCTAAATGTTTATTTAATCACATAACCAGGAAACACTGTTCTTGACCTAAGACACCCCTTAAAGCCATTACTATGTTTGCAAAACTGTAAGTTAAGCTGATTTAACTTACCATGTAAGAAAGTTTTAAAAGGCTTGCAGATATTATTAATTTATACAATGCCTAAGTCAGAATCACTCTTCCCCAACAGTTCAAATTAATATTTAGAAGAAAATTACCATCTTTTAAGCCCAATCCAAAAACCTACAGGAATCTGTGCTCGGCATGACAGCCCAATACAAACTGTTTCTCCTGTGAGGAAGTAGACAAGTCAGAATATAACAGGAAAAAGTATTATAAATAAAAATAGACAACCAACAACTATAGCTAGAGTCCAAGAAAAAAATCAGCAGCATCCTTTAATAGAAGCACAAGTCCAAACACAGGACAGCAACCTCTTTAGGCCAGATGAACCTGAGTTTGAAAACTGTTCATGTCACTAAATAGTCGTTACCTTGTGTGGAGCAAGTCATCTTATAAATGGAAACAGACAGACCAGACCCTACAGCATTCGTTTTCTGAAGCTCCTGTCTGTGACAAATTACCACAAACTTAGTTGTTGGAAAACAATACAAATTTATCTTACAGTTCTGGAGATTAAAAATCTGACATAGGTCTCACTAGGCTAAAACCAAAGGACTGTGAGAGCTGCATCCTCCCTGGACACAAGGGAGAACCCACTTCTTTGATTTTTCCAGCTGCTTACAGCTGCTCGTATTCTTTGACTCATGACCCCCACAGGCACCTTCAAAGCCAGCAACAACCAGGTAAGCCTTTCTCACATGGCATTCCTGAGACACTGACTCCTGCCACCCTCCTGTGTTTTAAAGGACTTCTGTGATTACACTGGACTCACCTGTATGATCCAAAGCAATGCCCCTCTGTGAAGGTCAGCTGCTCAGCAACCCTTACTGAACCTACCTCCTTTGTTCCCCTTTGCTGGGCAATGTAACACATTCACTCACAAGCTCTAAGCTCCAGAAGATACAAATGATTAAGAGGCCTGAGCAAAGCAGGGAGAGTTCTGAGGCACTTTCATAGTCTCTAGGATTTTTCTTGCTGCTTCCTACAGCTGCTCTTTGGCACAGAACAATAACTAGGATTTCTGTACCACCTCACAAGGCAGAGAACATTTAAATAATAAAGCCTCTCCATTTTATACCCAGGTATATAGATTAGATTAGATTAGATTAGATTAGATTGGATTAGATTAGATTTATTATATATGACATCCTCAGAAAAAGAGCCAAGCCTCACTGGTTTATTTACCATGAGCAATTCTAGACTTGAAATGTCCTAATTGAGGCTTCCATAGACTTAGGATATCTTTCCACAAAATTCCATTGTTAGGATTGAGTCACCGCGAAGGAAGACCCCAAGAGTCAGTCTCTCATGTAAATCACAAAGGGAAAGCTTTATTTTCTACGTATATGCAGGGCTGTCCAAACACACAGGTTCAGAAGCCCCGATGAACAATCGGGCTTAGATTATGAAGGTAAAAACCGCAAAAATGGGGAGGGAGCAAGCGAGATTACAGAAGCAGATCGCATTGGTTAGTTTAGGTTGACCTTTAAAATAGTTGGTGGATTTAAGAATATATGGCTTTTTAGTGAAACTAAGAGGGGCAGGCAAAAGGACAACTATGAGTTAACTCTGTGGTTTTGACTTTTTAAGACTGGCTGGGTCACAATGGCCTGTCTTAGGAGAGTGTTCCCAGGCTAGAGATTAAATGTTTTTCTAAGCTAGGCCCCAGCTGAGGTTTGTGTGTCCTCTTTGTTTTGGGAATATAGGTGATTTAAACTCTATGGCCATAAGCAGACGTAACATCAGGCAGTATCTGTACAAGCTGACATGGTTTGTTGATGCACTAAGGCGGCGCATACAGAACAGGATGGCGGCGCAACCTCATGTATGCTTTTTAGTAATTATTTGGGCTTTACACCATCAGGTGAGTTACCTGGAAATTTTTTTATGTCTTTGAGGAGGTTATCCTAGGTCACCTGCATTCTCTTTTTCGATTAA
>PVKA01041626.1:0-17962 GCA_004027165.1 Ctenomys sociabilis | reverse complement strand
AAAAAAAAAAAAAAAAAAAAAGTCAGTGTCTAGACTAGAAAAAAGTTTTTTGTGAAAGTTTAAATCTTTCTTTTCCTGCAGGGCCAGGAAAATAGCTCAGTAGAATAAGTGCTTGCTTAACAAGCACAAAGGCCTGAGTTCAATCCCCAGTTCCACCAAAAAAAACTCCCTTCCCTCTTCTTCCCTCTCCTTTTCTTTCCAGAAACTCCAGACAGGAGACAGGCAAAGATTCAGAAATAAGTTTTCACTGTAGTACACACCTGTAATCTCAGCACTTGGGAAGCAAGAGGATCGTAGTACATTTGAAGCCAGCCTCAACTACAACTACACAGCAAGATCATGTCTCAAAAAAATAAACAAAGGGGGCTGGGGAAATGGCTCAGTGGAACAAGCGCTTCCCTGGCAAGTGCAAGGGCCTGAGTTCAATCCCCAGTTCCACCAAAAAAAAAAGAAGGAAAGAAAATTTCCTATGTACACAAGGACTTCAGTGATCACTTTCTGAATCTGCTGTGAACACGATTTGGCTCATTTCAACTTCACCTCAACAGTATCACATCAGTGTCTCCTGTACTAACTTTGCTTAAAGTCTAAACTTGGCTCTTCTCTGGGGCAGGGAGAGGCTATTGGACAGGCCCTCTGAGTGCCTTTCTTGAATTTCTGAGTCTCAGGACTGCTTCTTAAGTCAAAGGTAGATATATCAGAGTAAAACTGAAAATTTTACTCAGACAATAAGTAAATAGTTTACTTATTGTCAGACAATAAGATAATAAGAAAACAGCTTAGAAAGACTATTATATAATATGTGAAGGTAAATACCTATAATCCTAGCCATTCATGAGGCTGAGACATGGGGACTGCTGAGCCCAAAAATTTGAAAGCAACCTGGGCAACTTAAGAAGACCATCTCTCAAAACAGGAGGATCACTATGAGTCTGACCTGTGTAATAAGACCCTGTACTAAATACATAAAAAAGACCATGTCTCAGAATGACATTTTAAAAAGGGCTGAGGCTATAGCTCTGCAATATAGTGCTTGCCTATAGCATAGCCTACACAAGGTTTTTTTTTTGTATTTTAGGGAAGGGTATTCAGGGTCTCACTACTATATCAGACTTATAGTGATCTACCTGTTTGCAGCCTCCACAAAGAACTGGGATTATAGGCGTGCACCACCATGCCCAATTTCCATTGCTGTCTTACTGCACCCTGGAGGCCAGGCTAGCTCAGCAGGCAGGATTGAACCCCTGGCCCCTGGGCCTCCTTGCAGATCCTTTAATCTACTCCGCTATTTGTCCTTATTTTTTGAGGAACTGGGTATGCTTGCCAGGGAAGCACTTATTCTACCGAGCCATCTCCCCAGCCCCCCACTTCACTATTTCGCCAGCCCTCAAGGTTTTGAATCCATCCCCATTGCTAGGAAAAAGAGAGTGCGAGAGGGCGAAAGGTATAGTAGTGCACACTTGTTTCCCTGCAAAGCAGGAAGCCAAAGACAAGTTCTACTCAAGCCTATCAACTTAGCAAAACCCTATCTCAAAAAAAAACAAGGCTCAGTGGAATAAGTGCTTCTCTGGCAAGTGCAAGGGCCTAAGTTCAATTCCCAATTCCACCAAAAAAAAAAAAAAAAAAAAGTAAAAATGAACTAGGGGCCTGGTGTTGTGGCACACACATGTAATCCCCCCACTTGGGAGGCTGAGGCCCAAGGGTCTGCGTTGAGATTAGCCTGGGCTATAAAGTGAGCTCAAGGCCGGCCTGAAAGGCAGAGTGAGACCCTGTCTCAAAAAGATAAAAGATAAAACCACCTGGGGACATAGCTCAGCACAAAGGCTCCAGTTTTAAAAAAAAAATTACATTACTCATTATTTGTCTTTTTTTTTTCTGTAACTGGGGATTGAACTCAGGCCCTTATCTACTGAGCCATCTCCCCGACCCACATTCCTCATTCTTCAATGTCAACTGAGGATTGATTCCAGGACTTCTATACACTCACTATATCCACACCTATATCCTACTTGCATCTAACTTACACACATGCTAAACTTGCATTTACCAGGCAAGGTCCCATTCTACGATGACAGTGCACCCTAGGTCAGATTTATTTTTCCCATAGATTTTTGCCTTTTTATTCTCTTTTGTGCTAAGAACTAAATGTAGAGGCTTAACCTGCCAGGCAAGTGCTCTCCCACTGAATTAAATCTTTAACTTCCAAGTATTTTGATCTACATTTTATACTGAACCTAATATTCAGAACCCATGAGTTAATTAGCCAAGCTTGGCAGTACATAGTTGTAGTCCCAGCACTTAAGAGGCTGAAGTAGGAATGCTGTGAGTTCAAGGCCAGCCTGAACTACAGTGAATCCCTGTCTCAAAAAGAACAAAAAAGTCTTAAAAAAAAAATAACCGATGGGCCTAATTGGCTGACTATGCACTTACATGACAGAGCACCATACAGCAGTCATGTGGTACTCTGGTTGAATCTAAGGGCCCTCCACCAAAGATGCATCCTCAGTCCAGTCCTTTTATCTTTTTTTTTTTTGGATACAGTGTCTTGGACTAGTAGTGATGACCCTTCTGTCTGTGCCCTCCTAGTGCTGGGACTATTGTTGTGCTGTGCCCTACCAAACCCAGTTAGTTCCCTTTTTATCTTTTGAGATAAGATCTCACTAAGTTGCCCAGGCTGGTTTTGAACTTAAAAATCTCCCTGCTTCAGCCTTGAGCGCAACTGGGCTTATTGGCATGCACCACTGCTCTCAGCTCTAGACTTCCTAGTGACAAGGTCAATGTTCTCTGTTTACTGAAGAAAAATAAATGTAACAAAGGTGTCATCGTATGATCTAAAATCTATCTACCTATCATGGTACTGTATGCTATTCATTTGGGAGGCTAAATATTAGGAGGATTTCTAGTTCAAAGCCAAGCTAGGTAACTTAGTGAGATCCTATCACAAAATTTTAAAATGGTATCAGTGTAGATCAGTGGCAGAGTACTGCAGTGCCCATGCATTCAATCCCCAGTACCACAAAAAATAAAAAAATCCCAGGGGCCGGCCAAATAGCTAGCTCAGTGGACTACAGGCCCTGCTTAGGCAGAACGCAGTGGCCAGAGTTCAAACCTCGGCTCACTGAGACTGCAATTGAGACTGGCGTGGTAGTGTGCGCCTGTAATCCCAGCGCTTGGAAGGCTGAAAACAGGAGGATCACTAAAGTCTGAGTTTTGTAGTGAGACCTTGTACCAAACACACTAAAAAAAAGAAGGGGGCTGGCCAAATAGCTCATCAGATTAAAGAGCCTACAAGCAGGCGCAAGGGTCATGCTGAGAGGGCAATTGAGACTGGAAGTGGTGACGTGTGCCTGGTAATCCCAGCACTTGGGAGACTGTAAACAGCAGAATCACTATGACTCCAATCTAGTAGTGAGACCCGCAATACCCTGTAGACCCTTCTCTAAAATACCAAAAAAAAAAAAAAAAAAAAAAAAAAAAAAAAAAAAAAAAAAAAAAGAAGACAAGACAACACTAGTACCTCAGGCTAGAAGGAGCCCCCAACCTCATCTCTTTTTACTTCCCTAGTCTGGAAAATAAAGGTGGGATGTGAAGCCCCACCCTTGGGCCTACTTGACTACACCATCAGGTCTGCCATGGGGCCCAAACTTCAGCTTTTAGCCAGGTCTGCACTCACCGGTTCTGCAGTAAGGGTAGGCATTCCATGCTTTCTCATGTATATTCAATGCTCCCTCTGGGGCCAGCATTCGGACAAATGTGGGTACTTTGCTGTATCAAAAAAGGAATAATAAGATGCAGGAGAGGAAAGAGACAACAGGTTTTTACACCATGTTCTTCAATCCACAGACCCAGCTTCTTCCAAGGGGAGTTGACAAGTTTTCAAGGAATAAGCAGATTACACTGCTTTGTGAGACATCAGAGCCTCAGACCCCAGCATGAATGGATACTAACATTGCCCAAAACTTGCTCTGCTACCTGCCAGGACACAGGTAGCCTGGAAGGCTCCATGCTACTCACTGTGGCCTACTGGCCATGACATGCTCATTATACATTCTTTCTAGAGCTCAGTGGGCCCAATGCAGGTACTACACAGAATGAGGATAACGTGCAAAATCAGCATGTGCAAGTGTGTATTGCCAAAGATGGACTATACTCCTTAGTCTAGGTTTGAGCTAGTGACTGACTAGCTCAGAATGTGGGATCCAAGAAAATGCTCCCCAGGACAAATGCTTTTTTCTACTCAATATTCATCTCAGGTTGTAGAAAAATATGTGTAGTAGCCAGGGAGATAGCTCACTGGCATAAGTGCTTTCCTGGCAAGTGCAAAGACCTGAGTTTGATCCCCAGCACCCCCCCAAAAAAGTACAATATCGATCAGAAGTTTTAAGGAGAGGCACATTTACTAGAAATTGAAACCAGCATCTTCACAGTGAGCTACAGTCCCAGTTGCTTTTTTTTGAGACAGGATCTTGCTAAGCCCCTGTAACCCAAGCTGGCTGGAACTTGGGCTCCTCCTGCTCAAGCTCCCAGAGTGCTGGGATTACACGTGTGTCACCAAGCCTACTTTTCTTGGAATTAATTTTGGGCTCCAATGACTTTATCACACCAGTACATCAGGCCTAAGATAAAAAACTAACCAGAGATCTAACTCTGTGACCTCAAAGCAAGCATGAGAGTCACTCACACACAGCTGATACTTGCTGGGACACAGAGAAACCAAACAGTGCAAGAGCGTAACTATCTAGGCAAATGACAA
The DNA here is from genome assembly GCA_004027165.1 of Ctenomys sociabilis. Classification (NCBI taxonomy): domain Eukaryota; kingdom Metazoa; phylum Chordata; class Mammalia; order Rodentia; family Ctenomyidae; genus Ctenomys; species Ctenomys sociabilis. Next base: position 13,209 of record PVKA01041626.1, on the reverse strand, counting down.
CACTAAAGGTAGGTGGGTGAGCACTTGGCATCTGAGCACTACAAAAACATGTACGGGAGGGAAAGGCTCTGGGCAGAATCCTCTGGAAAGTCAGGATGACATAAAAACAGAATAAGGATTATATAGGACTAAGCTAGATGGAAAGATGGGAGTGGGACAGGCCAAGCTGGGAGAGAGAAGTTCGGAGGAGCTGATGCGAAGTACAAGGTGAGGAACACAAGAGAACATACAGTGGTTGGGTCATGAAAGACCTTGTAAGTTAGGTCAGGAAACTATAGCCTTTGTCCCAGGAGCAAAGGAAGGCCATCTACAACTTTCAAGCAGGGGAGGAACAGGTCTTCCACTCAGATCACTCACTGCTATGTTGAAAGGTGGAGAGCAAGGAGGCTAGATGAGAGCTTAGTAGTAATTCAGGCTTCAGACAATTAAAAGAAATGGACATTTTAAGGATAAGGATGTGTCAACAGAGCTTGATTTGCTAGGAAGGCTTTTATCCTCTGGAGGACTGAATAGTGGCAGGAACAGTTTGCTTTCTTTTGCAGTTGGCTATTCTTATGTTAAGGAAAGAAGAGTAGCTCTTGATAGGAAGCAGGTAAAACAGGTCTTAACCTTATTCATGAACCTCCTCTCTGCCATTAATTGGCCTATCTCTTTTCAAAGTCATCTTTAACATGATCACAATGGGCCATAATTTGTATGTCTCACTATTGGGTGGCTTGAACCACCAGTGGTACATGCATAACTATCCCATTAGGCAGCTTTTATGGTTTTTTTTGTACTGGGGATCGAATTCAGGACCTTGTGCTTACCAGGTAGGCGCTTTTTTTTTTTTTTTTGTCTTTTTGAGACAGGGTCTCACTATGCAGTTCGGGCTGGCCTTAAGCTCACTTTGTAGCTCAGGCTGGTCTCGAACTCACAACAATCCTCCTGCCTCAGCCTCCCGAGTGCTGGGATTACAGGCCTGCGCCACCACGCCCGGCTTCAGGTAGGCGCTTATGCCACTGAGCTATTATTTCCTGGGCCCCAGGTAGGTTTTTATTAATTAGTAAATAATTGGTAAAAATGATCTGTTTGTACCATAGGTAGTACAAGATGCCCACTGAAACAGTTATGCATGTACCAATGTTGGTTCAAGTTGTCAGTAACGTGTTTTAAAAAAAAATTCCTGCTTAAAAAATTAGGCAGGTGCAGGGATTGGGATTTGATCCCTGGCACCATATGCTGTCTGTCCCACCTAACTCCCACCCTCAAGTTCACCGCACTGGCATCTAAGACTGAAATAGAGCTGGGGATATAGCTCAGCAGCACAAATGCCTGCGTGGCAAGTGCAAGGTCTTGAGTTTGATTCCCAGTAAAATATATATCTATATATCTATATATCTGTATATGTGTATATATCTAGAACTCATTTTAACCTACTTCTAATTCCTCAGTTAATAGTCAGTTGAAATGGAGAAGCCAAAGGAAACTCCAAGAACAAATAGAGCTGTGACCAGGGAACAGGATCAGTGATATTCTCCTAATTCACAGAGTTGCACTTCTGCTCCTGCCCTGCAAAATCCTGAACCCTTCTGAGTTAGTATGTTCCATCAAAAGAGTGTGAGATTACAGCAGGTCAGGGATTTTTACCAAATTAAAATGAAATTTGAGCAGGGCACAACGGTACAGGCATGAAATCTAAACTCTCTGGGAGACTAAGGTAGGAAATTATAGGTTCAAGCCCAGCCTGAGCAATGTAAGAACTCTGAGATCCTGTGTCACAAACAAAGGGATGCAGATTTAGTTCAGTATGAAGCCTCTAGGTTCAATTGCTGACACCAAACAGAAACCCGTAAGATTTATGCCAAAGGAACTTCATAATGGAGTATATAGACATCCAAAAATGACAAATACAAATAATATATCAAGACAGAACTGATTGAACAGCTTATAGCACATCTGCCTAATGATACTATGAATACTGTATGTGCTTTAAAAGAATGAGACAGGGACTGGCAAGATAGCTCACATGATTTAGGCAAGCACAGGGACCAGGGTTTGATTCCCAGCACCCTGCTGGCCCAGGGCACGCTAAACCAGCACACACCTGTAATTTCACCACTGGGGAGGCTGAAAACAGTAAGATCACTACAAGTCTGAGCTGCATAGTGAGACTCTGTATTACATACATAAAAAGTAAAAAATAAAAAATTAAGAATGAGAATATCCCAGGAGCGAGTCAGCTACAATCTGATACACAAAAACTGAGAAGAAAAAAAAAAAAACAACTATACACACAGTAGTAGGACCCTATTTACGTAAATAACAAAGAAAATAAATATTCATTTTACACAAATTACTTCTGTACTTACAGACTATGGAGAGGTCCCCAAGAAACCACAAAGTGGCATGTCTGGAGACTGGAAACCCAGGGCAGCAAGAATTATTTTTATTTTGTTTATAAATAACAAGAATTTGGGGGGGGGGGAGATGGCTCAGTGGAATAAACACTTCCCTGGCAAGCGCAAGGGTCTGAGTTCAATCTCTGGTTCCACAAAAAAAAAAAAAAAAAAAAGAATTTTTATTTAAATGAACAAAGAAACCTCCTGTGTTCATGATCACACATGAAACAACTTAAGCAGCCAGCTAAAAATCTGGTGACACCCATCCCACTTTCAAATCAGGCCAGCAACCCATGCTGCAGCCTGTCACATACCTCTGCAAATGGTAGATCTTGTGTGTGTACTGGCCCTTCTCTCCATCCTTCTCATAGGGCTCGTTCACCAGGACCTCCACGCCTTCACCACCACCCGTTTCGTTTTTACTGGCCTCAGCCACAGAATACAGCTGCCCTACTTGATACTAGAGGAACAGAGCAACACATATTATTCTCAACAGTCACACAGTAGGGCTGCTGGTAACTTCCTAGTAGATCCTGGGGTCTTATTCAGAAACTCATCCTAGAGTTGTACAACAGGCTTTGTCCAAATTTACCCAAAGAAGCAGAATGGTGCTCCATGCCCTTGCTTTAGCCATCAACTGGGTTTAATTTTTACCTCACCCATAGAGGTTTAAAGAGGCAGGCAAATATACCTAATTTTCACAAAGTAGCTTTTGCACTGGACTTGTCTCTGGCAATGTTTTAAAACCTACAAAACAGGATCTGGGTTGGTTGCCAAATATCTTTAGTCTACTCATTTAAAACAGAACCTGCTAGGTGTACACCTGTAATCCAGCACTGAGAGAGGCTGAAGCAGGAAAACTGATGTGAATTCAAGACTAACCTGAACTACATAGTGAAACCCTGCTCCAAAAAGACAAAACAAAAAACAAACCAACAGATCCTAAGACATGACTATTTGTCAAAAGCAAATACTTTGTAAAATCCACCTATACTGTACATACAGCAAGCTCACCTATTTAATTTTTTTCTAGGGTTAGCCTCTCCTCAACCTTCAAGGAACTCCAAGTTTTTTTTTGTTTTTTGGCGGAACCGGGGATTGAACTCAGGCCCTTGCGCTTGCCAGGGAAGCACTTATTCCACTGAGCCATCTCCCTGGCCCCAAAAGATGGCTTCTTTTTTTTTTGTCTTTTTGAGACAGGGTCTCACTATGCAGTTCAGGCTGGCCTTAAGCTCACTTTATAGCTCAGGCTGGTCTCGAACTCATAACAATCCTCCTGCCTCAGCCTCCTGAGTGCTGGGATTACAGGCATGCGCCACCACACCCGGCTGGAACTCCAAGTTTTTGAGGCAATCAAATCTGAGGCATACCAGGTTCCTGGTGCAGCTAAAGTAAATACTACTGCTTCTGTATGATAGTACAGATTACTTCACTGTCTCCTGGCTTAGTGCCCCCTTCTATGTTGGCAGTTACTAGATAGCAAAAGCTTGCTTTTTCTTTATTTGGGTCACACATGCTACCCTATCGAGTCACTATCAAGATCACTGACTTCCTCTAACACCCTTAGGCAGTGCCCAGGCTTGGCCTGTCTGCCCCCTTCTGAGGAAAGTCACTGGCAGAGACAAGCATGGTGAAGAGAGAACGAACAGTTACTGTTAATGGAGAAAGTTACATCTATATATACACCAAAGGAAGCATCTTCTCCATCACTGCCAGGAAGTAATAAAGGCACATTGGTTCAGGTAGTATGAGAAAAATAAAAACAAGTACAATGCTCGATATTTAGTATGTTGGGGAAGAGGACTTAGGTTTCCCTCACCCTCACTCTCCTCTCCCAAACTCCTGGTACTCCTCCAGGTGAAAGACAGGGCTCTTTCTTTGACATTGAAACAGAAACTGCACCTCTAGGCTTCGACCTCTAAACCACTGTTGGCACCAGCAAAACAACAGAACAGCTTCCGGGGCTACTTCCCCTCACTGGGAAGCCTGTTCTATGGTAGCCTCTATGGCAAGCATTGCAGAGAAATTTCTCAGAAAAGTCTGGAAGGGGAAGCATAGGACTAGGACAATTCACTAACTCACCATAAAGCTGAAAGAACCCTAATTTCCTAAGCACAATCCCACTACAAAATGCTAATGAAAGGCCCTGGCAAAAGTGATCAAGGCTCCATCAATCCAGTAAAGAAACATCTGGAAAGCTGGGAGTGGGCCAGAACTCAGGAGGCTGAAGTAGGAGGATCACTGAGAGTCCAGACTAGCCTGGGTTACAAAATGAACTTAAGGCCAGCCTGAACTGTATAGCAAAACCCTGTCCCTCTCCAACAAAAAAAAAAAAAAAAAAGAGGAACATCTGGGTGAGCCAGTCTAACCTTTTTTTTTTGGCAATACCAGGGACTGAACTCAGGATGCCACGCTTGCCAGGCCAAGTGCTTATTCTACTGAGCTATCTCCCCAGCCCTGACCTTGCTAATTCTAAGCAACATCAGTGCTATCTATCTCAATGCCCACAAGAACCCCAAACTGTCCCTGAGCCTTTCCAGTTTTGCCACCTAGCTAAGGCACATGTGAAACCCCTATCAAGTGAGTCAGGGTTTAGCTGAGCCAGTTCCTAAGAAGCAGCAGGAACTCTGTTTCAGAGAATAGTCACAAGGGCACCTAGCCACTGACTCAGCTATCCTAAAAGGGAGAGAGGGAAGAGAGCCTGGGTTACCAGATCATGGAGCTCAGTCATGCTTGGGGGTAGAGATCATCCTAGATCATGCCCCTGGGTAGAGACTAATTGTCTTTACTGGGTCTCACCTCAGCTGTAGGAATCAGAGGGCAAGTTTCTAAGAGGATCAGTCTGTTGGATGGCATCTTACCCCTTAATCTCTCTTGATATTCTGATCCTTTAATTCCAATGAGATAAGTGAAGGCAGATTTGTTAATCCAAAAGGGTAAAACTGGACTGCACAAGTTACAAGTGCTGAACACTTTCCATGTCAGAGCGTTCCCTTTGGCATAGATGTTCTGTATCTTGGGAAAGCTGTCAGACTCAGGGTAGGTAGGTGGCAGTAGAGGTGGGGATCTGACCATTAAATCAGAAAACAAACCCCAAGGAAGCCAGGATTCCAATCACATGCATAGGACAGTACTCCCCTAACATTGAGAATTGTCCCTTGGTCTCAAAGAACTAAAACATTCAGATAAGAAAACCAGAAACATGTCAAGCATGGTGGCATGAGCTTCTAGTACCAGTTACTTAGAAGGCTGAGGCAAGAGTTTTATGTGCTCTGAGGCTAGGGATTTAGTTCAGAGTGTAGAACACTTGCCTAGCAAGCTTTGGTCCTTAATACCAAAAACAAAAAACAAACCTCAACTGAAAAATTAGTTAGACCCCCAGTACCAAAATAACAACAAAAAGTGGTTAGGCTGGGAGTGGTGGCATAGATCTGTAATACCAGCCCTAGGAGAGGATCATTTAAGACCTCCTGGGCTACAAAGTGAATTCAAGGCCAGCCTGAAGAACTACATAAGACAATAGCCTATCAAGTCAAGATACCACAGAAGGGTGGTGCCATGAGTCTCTGGAAAAAAGTAAAACTGCCCAGCCCACAGTGATCAATGGGCTGGCCAGCGCTGACCCACAGGTGGACACGCCCATACCAGCCAGCCAGAGCACTTTTTTGCTGTGCTGCAGATGCCCAGAAACCCTGGCAGGGGTAGGTCAAAAACTCTTGGCTAGCCAAAAGCTAATTTTTCTCCCATATCGATTCAGGCAACCAGAACAATTATAAAGACATGACCTTCTCTCTCTCTCTCTCTCTCTTTTTTTTTCATTCTCCCACAAATCAGAAACTCCAAAGTCCTTAAGTCATGGCCGCCAATTTAGGAAGTGAATCTACCAATTACACGATTCTGGGCTGTACCCATGGGAACTGTGAGTCAGGATGGGGTTATTGACAAAGACTCTTGAGAAGGTCAAACATTACTTATTTCTTCTTTGGCTTCCCCATTCAAGAATTTTCTTATCTTCTGGAACTAAGGTTCAAGCCATTAAAAGAACAGCTTTAACCCTACCAGGTCATGCACTGCTTTGTCAATGGTTTTTGTTTCTTAGAAGTTTTTTTTTTTTTCCTGAGACAAGGATTAAACCTTTTTTGAGACAGGAATTGGTCCTTTCGTTTTTCCCCTTAAATTTTGTTTTTGTTTTTTAGACAGGCTCTCACTCTACAATTTAGGCTATTCTTAAAATCACTATGTAAGGGCTGGGCAAATAACTCAGTGGATTAAAGCACCTGCAAGCAGGCGCAGGAGCCAGGGGTCCAATCCCCTGGCCTGCTGTGCAGGTGCAGGCCCTTCCCCTGAAGCTCCCCCCCCTCACTGAGTCAGCAATTGAGACTGGTGTGGTGGCGCATGCCTGTAATCCCAGCTCTTTGAGGCTGTAAACAGGCAGATCACTAGTCCACCTAGTAGTAAGACCCTGAACACCCTGTAGACCCTTCCCTAACATACAAACAAAAACACTCACTTTGTAGGCCAGACTAGCCTAAAGTCACATAATCCAACCCTCCTGCCTCAGCCTCCCCAGTGCTGGGATTATAGGCCTGGTATATCCTGTTTTTTTGACACAGGGTCTCACTGTGTAGTTCAGGATGGCCTTGAGCTCATAGTGATCCTCCTGCCTCAGCCTCCAGTACAAGAGGTGTACCACTATACCTGGCTTTTTTTTTTCTGTACTGGGTATCAAACTCAGGACCTTAGGCTTGCCAGGCAGGTACTCATGCCACTGAGCTATCTCCCCAGTCCCACACCTCACTCTTAGTCAATGGTTTCTTACCAAGACCAAGCTGAATATCAGCACAGATATATGAATCCTAACTAGCACCAGCACTTCAACCTTTTTGCTTTCAGCTTGCCCTGGAATATAACTTCAACGCTGGAAAAAAATCACCACCAGTTAAAAACTGCCAGCGTCTGGGGAGATGGCTCAGTAGAATAAGTGCTTGCCTGGCAAGTACGAGGGCCTGAGTTCTGCAAAAACAAAACAAAACAAAAATAAATAAATAAAAACTACCAGTTGTGAAAAGCCGGGCGTGGTGACGCAGGCCTGTAATCCCAGCACTCGGGAGGCTGAGGCAGGAGGATTGTTGTGAGTTCGAGACCAGCCTGGGCTACAAAGTGAGCTTAAGGCCAGCCTGAACTGCATAGTGAGACCCTGCCTCAAAAAGACAAAAAAAAAAAACCAAACAAACAAACAAAAAAAAAAACTACCAGTTGTGGAAGCTCTCAATGTAGAAGTTCTCTCTCCTTTTTAGCTCTATTATGAACAATCAGGGTTCTGGCCCTTCTTGCCTGATGGCAGAGCAGCTGGAAAGTACTGTTCCTGGATTATTCTGGCCTTCCTTGGTCTGCAGCACTCTCAAAGATATTTTCAACCTGTATACTATCAAGAAAAAACCCTATAAAAATATCCACTCTGGCCGGGCGTGGTGGCGCATGCCTGTAATCCCAGCACTAGGGAGGCTGAGGCAGGAGGATTGTTGTGAGTTCGAGACCAGCCTGAGCTACAAAGTGAGCTTAAGGCCAGCCTCAACTGCATAGTAAGACCCTGTCTCAAAAAGACCAAAAAAAAAAAAAAAAATCCACCCTGCCCCAAAATGCCACACTGAGGAAACTCCAAATTTCTAGGAAATACTTACAGAATTAAGGGGGTGATCCTACATACCTGAGGGAAAATTGTTGTCTCCCCACCCCACCCCCCACAAAAAGCCTACTACCAAGTTTCAGAGCAAAGGCATACTAGACCCTTTGGCTTGGCATTCCAGTTTGGAACATCACTTGGTTGTCAGGTTCGTTTGTTTTTTTGTTACTGGGAACTAAATACAGAACCCTAACACTACATTTCCTTATGTTTTACTCTGAAATAGGATTTTACAAATCACTAAATTGCCCAGCCTGGAATCAAGTGATCCTCCTGTTTCAGCCTCCCCGTAGCTGGGATCACAGGCATTTATCATCACAACCACTGTAGTCATATCTCTTTCTTTTTTTTTTGGTATCAGGAACTGAACTCAGGACCTTGTGCTTGCCAGGCAGAAGCTTATGCTGCTGAATTACCTCTCCAGCCCTAGTCCTCTCTTATCTGTACTGCAAGATCCACCAAATCAAGTTCAAATTCAACTCATTTCTCCTCTCTCAGGTCTCTACAACTCTGAATAGCCCAATTGGTTGTTGGAGACTGTTTTGACTGAAGTCTGCCCAGGCCTCTTCGGTATTTCTGACATCTAAAAAGGGCCATGTGCTCTGTTGGTCTGATTTGATTTGTCAAAGGTCCAGTTTCTGTTTGGAACAGAATGGAGTTATCACAGGAACTTCATGTTGGCCCTAAAAGAGATGGAGCCCAATGATAGAGGGCACCATATGGGCTGACAAACTACTTCCAAAGAGTTTAATGGGAAGTTGGGGTGGGGCCCGTAGATTTAGAAGGCAAAAGAAGGCGGGTATGCCAGGGGAGTAAGTGGAGGAAGTTCAAAGAAAGGGTGAGACCCGGAAGCCTCCATGACAGCTTTCTGCTGCCTAGGATACCAACTCTTAATCAGCATGACCTATGAACCTTCTGTGACAAACGCTGATGCCAGCTAGATCTCTACAAACTGGGATGACAGACCCAGCTGCCATAAAAGGCCGGAGAACAAGCCAAGCCCATTTGTCATTCCCTATCCTACGTAAAAGGCGGGTTCTGTGTTTTGGTCCTGCCAATCACTTATCTTGGCCAGGGAGGGCCTCAGATTTCTGGTCCTACCAGTTTGTCACAAAACCAGGAAAAGTCATGCCCACTTTCCAGGCAGTTCAGAGGTCCCTCAAAATATACCTACTGCCATCAGTAACATATTCCCAAAGAGCACAGTCCAGCAGGTTAAAAGGAGCTGGGCTAGTTTCTCAGAGTCATCAAGCATGCTAAACTTGCCAGACACACCAGTGTCTTCCTGCAACTAAAAGTGGCACTGGTTATCACCAAACTATAACAAATATAAGAACTGTACAAATAGTATGGCAACCCAGCCCAACTGAGCCAATGGTCACAAACACTTTTGTGCAAGTATGGATAAGAAAAAGAGCAGATGGCACACACCTATAATCCCAGCACTCAGGAGGCTGAGGCAGGAAGATTATTGAGAGTTTAAAGACCAGCCTTGGCAACAAAAAGTGAGCTCAAGGCCAGCCTGAACTACATAGGGTGACTGTCTCCAAGAGACAAAAAAAAAAAAAAAAAAAAAAAAAAAAAAAAAAAAAAAAAAAAAGACAGAACTTACCTCATCTACAGACACAGGCAGGATGACACGACTATAAGAGAGGGAAAAGAGAGTTAACTTCAAAGCAGCAGGTCAGTACAGTATTCAGTGTTTTGCTGCATATGGCTCTATAGTCACTAAAAGGCCCACCAGGCTGGTCCTGGGTGTCCTGGCATCCCATTTAGAATCCTGTGATTCACTGTAAACCCCAGTGCCCAACCAGCTACTTCCCAGGCCTCTGACTCACAGGTGAAGTTGTGCTTTTCTCCCATTCCCTCACCCATCTCTTCTCCAACAAGACTTGCTAATGAGTCTAATCAAATAGTGAAGTTAACAAAAAAAGGACCCACAATTAGTTTTCAGACCCCAAAAGCCATGCCTTAGGGATCTGCATCTCTGAAAAACCAACTTCCCCGGTAAAAGCCCTTATGGTGAAAGGCTAGGAAGCGCCTAAATCCCCTGAAGACTTAAAGAGTACAGGCCAACCAACTCTGCTCTGGCATAGGATATTTCAATATAAGCTAAAACTATGCAGCTTCCAAAAGTGGGCACTCAACTGTCCATGACCTTTGAAAGCTGCCCAAAGGCACTCTGACTGACCACTTTCTTTTCTTCTACATTCCACTGACCACTATCAGTTGTTGGAGGGACCACCAATAACCTAGTGGAGAAGCCACAGCAAGCAAAAGTCCCATGAGGGGGGGGAAGAATTCTAATCAAATGAGGGTTACTAGCACTTCTGTGGGTAGCTTGCATTTCAAACGCAGACTAATGACCACCCCCCAGTTTGATGCTGTGAGGAGAGAGAGCTGAGAGAAAAAGGCTTCGATGTATTCCTACAATCAAGTTAAGCCAGTTCCCATGCTGAGATGTGCAATCTTCAGAGCCTTGCTGGAACCCTCTGAGCCCTTCTGCATCTTGTGCCTGCTTGGTGAAGCATGAGCTGCTATGTGCTCTTTCCTATGCAGTGCAGTTGGCTCAAGCATGTCTCCTTCTCCAGGCTGCTAAACAGCTTGCTATTTTTTCGTTACACAAAGGTTCCCCAGGAAGCAAGAAGCACATAGAGGGATCTGAGGAAAACATCACAGTAAAGGCCAGGTACCAAGAAGAAAAGTAGCAGGAAAAACAAAATGGGCTCCAAGTCTTCATTGCCTGCTAACAACTCCCTTCTCAGAAGGACTCAAATAATGTAAATCCTCCAGTTCATTGGATGCTGCCACCAACACTCTCCTCCCATTAGAGAAAGCCAACGGTGCAGAAAAATACTCCCAACCTAAAGACCAGAATTTCTGCACCCTCAGAAGAAACTTCCTAGAAAACAATATACCTTTTATCTTCAAGTACACAGTAGAAATCACATCTAAGAATTTGCAGAAATTAGATCAGGGAGAATCCTGTTGCCGGAAGTGTAAAAAAACATCAATAGGGACAACCTTTAGACCCACCCTCCTCCCCCAAAACTGGCATCAACCAGTTCATTCTTCACAGGATGCTTGGGGGTTGCATCACAACTGTACCACTTCCCCAAATTCTCCCATGCTCCTTGGGGAAAAAACCACTTCATGAGCAATAGGGTACAAGTCCAAAGCGTAGAGACTCAGGCACACAGCTGGGCTGAAAGCTGTGCTCACTAGTTTGACCTTCACTCATATCCTTCCTGGAGCTGCAGCTCTGCAGCCACAGCCAGGTATCTCAGCTCTGTCCTCCCACCCTGTCTCTAGCCCAGGATTACACACAGGGCACAACACAGGCAGGAAGGAAACACAGATGTTAGGTCCGCTCTGCATCCCTATACTTTGAGCTTCTCTGGTGGGCTTCAAAGGAAGAGCAAAGAATGGAAAGAGAGTATCTCCTCTCTTCAAAACTCACTTCTCTTCTGAGGAGCTATTCTTTCCCCTCCCTTTTTTCAAAACTACATATTTCCAGATTCTAGATTCCAACTGACAATAGGAAAAAAGATCAGAATAGAGTAGACTGTTTGAAAAGTAAAGATTAAAATGCATAGTGAGAGCCAGCCAAATAGCCCAGCAGATTAAAGCAACTGCAAGCAGGGGCCAGGGGTTCAATCCCACAGGCCTGCTATGCCAGCCCCACCCACCAGGGGTGTACTGAGACAGCAACTGAGAGTAGGTGTGATGGCGCTAGACTCTAGCTCCAGCTCTTGGGAGGTTGTAAACAGGAGAGTCACTAAGAGTCTGATCTAGCAGTGAGACCCTGAACACCCTGTAGACACTTCTCTAAAAATACAAAAAAAAGCAAAATGTAACCATGTTCTCCCCTTGGAGAGTCTTGGCATCCTAGGTTCTCCCTCCTCACTGCAAAACCTCTGAGCTCTGGCTACGTCAGTATCAGACTAGATGTAAGGCCAAGCCAGATAGCTCAGTGGACTAAAGTGCCTGCTCAGTCAGTGCTCAGTGGCTGGATTCTCAGCATGCCCTGCTGGCCCTGCCCCCTCCAGCAGGCTGAGATCGGGTGTGGTGGTGCACACCTGTAATCCCAGTGCTTGGGAGGCTGAAAAGGGAAGGATTACTGAGTCAGGTCTGTGTAGTGAGACCCTGTACTAAATACATAAAAATAAATCATCAGCCTAGATGTCAAAAAAGAGGTGATAGGGCCTTCAAGTCACATTCTTCACATGAGGTATCAAGCTTGGATAACACCTAAATTTTTGCTTCTTTTGTTATTCAAGTCAGCACTCCTAAACGTCCTGAACATCTAAGGAGCAATCCTGATAGGTCTGGACAAGGTGACTTCACTAACAAAATGGAAAGAACCCTTTGGACACTGTCTGGCTACCTAAAGAACTCAGTAAGTTTCTCTCTGCTTGGACAATTGATTTGCAAGGCTTCTACCCCTACACTGCCCACTTGCCCTCCTTCCAAAGAGAATCCTCTGGATTCCCTCGGCACATCCTCACGCCTTATCCGGCTCTCACTATCCCGCTAACCCAAACTCTCAATGTAAATTCCTGATACAAATGTTCAATTTCTATTTTGAGGGGAAGAAAAAAATACTGTGTTCTTGGAACCCTGAACCTTTTAAAGGTGGATCACTTTACATTTGTCTTTTTTTTTTTTTTAATTAGCAGAATGTATTTATTGTGGGAAAGCTTCTGTCTAAGAGAGGGACAAAAAGGGGGTGCTGAGAGGGTTGTTCCCCTCACTTTACATTTGAAGGATTTAGCAATCCGAACTTTCTCACCTGACATTCAGTCCCCTGAGATGGATTTCAGGAGTAAACCCATCTCCCTATGATTACTTTGTAAAGTCACCAGTTTCTTCTCATCCTCAAGACATTACTTAAAAATTCCTTCAACATCTCTCATCAATCAAGGGCTCTGTGGAAATCTTGATTCCTCAAAGCAAGCAATATCTCCATCTCTCTGCACTGGAGAGAGAATCTAGCCGGCCCTGTCCTGGTCTCAGCCATCTTCACGAATAGACATATTCACAAGAGGCCTCAAGTCCAAAACAGTCATCCAAATCGCTCCTTTTCTCAACCTACCATTTGGGCACCATGTCATTTTGGGGCCCCCTATCTCAGCACCTTGGGTC
>PVKA01041625.1:0-17959 GCA_004027165.1 Ctenomys sociabilis | reverse complement strand
TCCCTCTCTCCCTCCCTTCCTTCTTTCCTTCCTTCCACTGACTGTGAGCACCTATCACAAGCCAGTAAATGTGCTACATGCAGGAAATACAATATTTAATAATTGCCCATGTTATAAAATGTGCCCCTGAGACACAGGGGCTGGGAAGAAATCCAGCCTTGCACATAGGGGCTGCTCCAGAGAGCTAGCAAGACAACTACTTTTTCCAATCCTAGATGTCTGGAACATGCATACAAGAGACTTTGGGACCCTTGATCCTCCTCCAGAAAGTTCTTCATTTTTTACTGTCCCTTTGTCCAGTCATGCTAATGATTTCTCTTAGTGAATTTTCTCTTACATGCATTTATCTGCATAGTTTGCAGTGTATTAATTCCAACTTATTTATGTTTCTTCAGAAGTGTTTCTGTATCTTTTTTCCTGAGCAATGTTATGATTCCTATTAAATTTTCAGGCACCCCCGAACACATAATGTTTGTATGTTTAGTTGTCTTCTCTATACATATTATCCTTGAATATCTAGTAACTAGAAGAAAGTGCAGCACTCCGGAGCCTGTGTCTGCCTGGGTGACTTTGCAAATCTTCCCAACCTCTCTGTTCCCTCTTCCTCTTACCAGTTATATGAGGCGATCCCTACCTTGCTTGCCTCATCATATTGTTGGGAAGATCAGATGAAATAATGGATGTTAAATGGCTTTTAAAAATTGAAAAATGTTCTTAGGGCCTGAGGGAGTATTAAAATTCTGTGGCTTTATAGTAGGGGAATGAATATGAAAAGTGAAGTCTCATAGTAAAGATGATAAAATAATAACCACAGCAATCCTACTTTAGCCATTGTTTGTTGAGTTCCAGGCACTATGATAAGCCTCCCTGAGGGTTATTTTGTATAATGTCAGTGTATAAGGGATACCAACATTATCTCCATTTCACAGATGGTGATACTGAGGCACAGATAAGTGTATTAGCTTGTGCAGGGGTAAGTATTAGATACCTGGGAAGCCTGAATTATAATAAAAACATGTCTACTTTATCACCCCAATGGCATCCGTAAATGTTATCCCTCTTGCAACCGCTTGGTAATTCACAGATCTCTTGTTCACAGGTAGGAAACTCCACTGGAAACACATCATTAAAAAAAATGGGGATGCTAAAATTGCAGTCTCCACTTCCAAGTTGCTTCTAACAGTTCATATTTGTGCAGTGTGCATCGAGTGATTTGGTCTCTCTGACACTGAGTCCATATTGTAAGGTGGGTGCAATAAGAATGCCTTATTCGCAGGTCTGTTTAGCAGAAGTACACATAAAACATTGTGAAAATAGTAATTATTAATTAATGGTGAATTATGGAGTTGCTTAGATGTGGTCCATGTGGGAATGTTATACATCAAGAAAGTACAGTGAAAGAGGTGGCATTTCTGGCAATGTACTCTCTGCTTCCCAGGACAGAATTTAGTCAGGGGCAATTGTAGCCCCCTGACACAATTTAGTCCCCAGACACATTAGTTTTTCAGAAATGTGAATTAGAGGTCAATGCCCTAAAATCATATTTTACATTCAACTGTATCTCTCTGGCTTTTCTTATAAAATTGAAGGAAGTACAATCACACACCTGCCTGGTACCTCCCAGCCATCACTGTACATAAGATGAAATCCTCTCATGCATTCCTGTGGGTGACTGAGCTGGGGACCCCTGCCTGAGAGCCACCAGAGTCAGCCAGGGAGAACTGGGGAAGGAAATGGAAGAAACTCTTTTTAATTAAAATAATCTAGTAGAATTGTACCTGTTCCTAATTTTGTGTAGGACTTGTCATTAGGACTCACTTCTACCTGCCCTACCGTGACAGGCAGGGCAGCCTTCCCTACTGCAGACCAAGGCAGGAGGAGATGAAAGGAAAACTAGAGCAAAAGGGATGGGAAATGCGTTGTTTCTTAATTATTCTGAGGAAGGAGACAGGGGCTGAGAGAGACAGCCTGGCTTGCAGCTTTGCCGCTGCTCCCTGACCGAGGCCCCTGCTGGGTGGAAGAGCCAGGGCGCTCAGAATGGCTTTGCTGGTGTGCCATTCGCAGGGTAAGTGCTTAGTGATGAAGGGCTTAAGTGGTATGTGAAGAACTCCAGGGCTCAGTGTGTGCTGCAGGCTCCAGGCCCCTGCCCCGACACCCACTCAGTTGCACCCTGGGGCTGGGACGCAGTCTTTCTGCCCTCGGACTTCCAGGGATTCAGTGACCCCAGGACCCTGTCTTCCTCCTGATCCCTTTTCCAGGTCCTGAAGTATGAGCTAGAAGTCTGGCCGCACCTCCTGACACTAGACTCTGCTGCCTCTGGTTAGCGGCTTTGTTACTGATCAAAGGAGTAGCAGAAGTAGACATTAATTAAAATCTTAACAGTGATATGAGAAGGGTGGTATCAGTAAAAGTTAGAAAATATATGGACCCGGGACTTGGAAAGAAAAGAATCACCATAAATGTCTATATGGTCTGAGATTTTGCTTTTCTTTTTGAAATGGGAGATTTTTTGTTTGTTTGCTTACAAGTTCATGAAAAACCAAAAACTATTTCTGTAAGAAAATCCTTGAGCAATTGTGGTATGCAGCCGGGCTGAGAGCGCTGACCATCCTCCCCCCGCTCTGTGGCCACGCCCACAGATGGCTGGTGGTGTCCACGTGACTGCAAAGCCGCTGCCCAAACCCTTGCTCCTCAGCATCCCAGGCCAGTGTGCCTTCCTCAGTGCGGGGCTTTCTTGCAAATATTGACCTCCGACGGCCATGATTTTGCCATATTTCTGTATCACGCATACTATTATCAGAAATAAATGTATTTATATCAACTTTATCGTACTGCGGTTATGTGCAGCTCAGCTTCACCTGGCCTAAATGGACAGCGACCACCAGGTACCTGCAATGAAAAGAAAGCAGCCTTCTCTTCTGGGTGGCTGGACGCAGCAGCCTGCCAGTGACTCTGTGAAACATGGAGCCAATAAGTGTTAGGTGTTCAAGAAGTGCTGGCACTAAAGCGAGACTCTCACATTGACTTAATCAGAGCAATTAAGAGAAAATTGAAAAGGGAATGACTTTCTCACTCTGTGATTTGATGTTATTCAATGCTCATGTACTTGTACTACTAAAATTGTCCTGGATGCATTATTGGTACTACGCTAATTTCCTTCAGAATGTCATGGTGGTAATTATATCATAAGTACAGTCAGTAGTGTGAAAAGAAGGTTGAGTATCCATAAAATAGAAAAATGTAGTATAAATTCAAATCATCAGACAAGGGACAAGACAAAAAATAAAACCTAGAAGCCTGAAGTCATCATGAATGACATCAGAGCAATGCGTTTTTCAAACATCGAAAAAAATATTGCCATTAATGTTTGGGGTAACACTGACGTGTTATTGTCAGTAGATTTGTGAGCGGTGGTCTCAGCTAAAGCAGTGAGCACATTTAAGAGATGTCTTTACTCCTTTACGTGTTCTGGATGTGGCTTGGAGGTTTATGAGATTTGTTGCAAACAAGCTCCTAGTTATAGAACTCAGGTACAATGGGCCAGCCAGATAGCTCAGTGGACCAAAGTGCCTGTTTAGGCAAGGAGTAGGGGACCACGGTCAAATACAGCAATAACCACCATTTTAACTTTTGTTACTAATACTAGATTCTGATTTAAAGATGCATAGGTATATTTTCTCTATGTAGCAGCACCCACACATTATGGGATAAGATCTATACAGAGAAAATACTGTAATCCTTCAGCCTCCTAATTTTAGCTGTCTGTATTAGGCTTATCTAGGTTTTGATCAGGAGCATTAGCTCAGGATTTGTCATTATCTCTTCCCTCCTGCCACACCCCATCTCTACCCATTTGTTAGCATTCACCTTTCAAAATTGAAATATCTGTTTCTTATTCCCTTTGATTTTTCAAAGACACTAGAGCCAATAGGGAGTCTTCATCTTTCGGTCAATACTCTTTTGATACATTTACCTAAATGGCATGCTCTTCTCCATGTCGCGGCATCTGTACAATAATTAAATGTACCTTCAAACAGTATTGAAGGTAGGTAGTCTTTGGTCTTATTGCTTAATTAGTTCAGGTTTGTCCTATAGCTTCCCATCACTGTGAATCAATACTACTGTAGAGAACATCCCATCAATATTGGAGCAAGATGCCTCCTGCCTCCAGGAATGGATGCAGTGCAGTTCAGATCATGTTGTAAATTAGTTGTATTGGAAATAGCAAGTTAGTCCTACTTTCAGAGAGGTTGTTGAGTGAATATGTCTTTTCAAAATATACTTATATACACACAAAGCGCTACATGCTTCCTTGGGATCTATTGTCCCTTACTTCTTTTATGTCTCTAGATTTGCTAAGAATTTCAACATGGCTTTTTCAAGGCTTGCTGTCAAAGGGAGACCTGGTGCTATTTTACCACAGTCTGGGTACCATAACAATTTCATTGACATGAAGGGCTTGTATTTTTCTGATGAGAGCTCTGCCATGGACCTAGGAGAGGATGGGATGAATGGGAGCCCCCAAGATGGATACTCAGGGAGCCTTAGATGTAGGATGGCATGGGGAGCTTTGTGCTAGGGCTAGTGGCTCTTGGTTTGGTTTTGTCCCATGAGATGACAAGGCAGCTCCCAGTGGGAGAGTTGACCAGGAGGATTTAATGGTTGCTGGTCACTATTTATGCTGGATTTCCTTCTAGAGTAATTCTGGTTAATACTGAGCATGCTGGGTGCACCTAAATGTATGGCTTCTGAGTTGCATGATGTTGCAGTACAGGTTCTCCTATGTCCTGAGTCTTCACTGACCTTGAAAGGCTAGGGCCAAAATGTTGGCCGGCCTTGCAGCTCTTCTATTTCTCCAATTTTGATCCGTGAATTTAGGTTGTTAACCATCCAGAAGAAAAGCTGATTAGTACCCTGCAGCATATACCATTCAGTTTGCCCTAACTATCTGACTCAGTTCTTTTTAGTTGTTGTACATTTCTATTTGTATTTCTTCTTTTGACTTCTTATACCAGGGAGACTATACGATATTTGCACATGTGTGTCTGGTTTATTTCACTTATGAGTATATGTTCAACTGGCATCCACTTCAATATAAATGCTTCAAGTTTATCATTCTTTATAGCTGAGTAATACTCCATTATATAGAAATACCACAACTTTTTCAACCATTCCTCGTGTGACGGACATCTTGGTTGTTTCCAAGATTTTGCTATCACCAATTGTGCTGCAATAAACATAGGTACACATATATCACTATGATGTGATATTTTCAGTTCCTCCGGGAAAATTCCCAGTCTGGGGATCGCTGGGTCTAAATGCATGGCTTCTGTTAATTTGCAGTGGGATTATAGCTTCTGATTCCAAGGATCATAGCTATTATAAAGTGAGTTAGGAAGGCGTTTTTTAAAAGTACAAGCTGGACTTATGATGCAAAAACCAAGCATAGTCAACAAAATGAACTGTTAGTCTTCTCAACAGGAATTTTTGTTTTGTTCTTAATTCACTTTTTCTACAAATATTTATGAATCATCTTCAATATGCCAAGCAATATACTAGGGTCTAGAGATGGAGGTAAAAGAGGCAGAAGAAGCTGTGGCCCTCAAGGAGCTTGGTCCAACCCGTTCTTTCACATTCCTATTTTCCGACAGTGTCTGACATACAGCAGCTCCTCAATAAATGATTATTAATTTGAATATAAGGTATGACTAACTATGCCTTTCGTTCTCCATTTTTAACCTTTGGTCAATCTGGACCTTATATTGGACCTTACTGTGCAAATAATACTAATAGTAACAATTGTGGCAGCTAATATTTATTTAATAAATGTCAAATGATTTACATTCATTAGCTCGTTTGTCTACTTGACCTCAGATTTGTTAAGATATTTCTAGTCATGGTCTTAAACTTATCCTCATTTGTGAGAGTTTTTGGTCTCTGTAGTTTGTGGTTTGGCCCAGGCAATTGTACCCTATTTTAAATCTTTCCCCCAGGCCATACATAAATTTGTAATTAAATTCCATGTATGCAGCTTATTTTAGGTACCTAAAATTCAGGTTGAATTAACTGGATACAAGTATAAAATGATGCCATCAGAAGCCTACCTAGCTAAATCTTGAACCAGGTATCTGAAATCTTTCCAATAATGATTTGAAGTCATTATTTGGCACTGTTTTGTACGTGAGTTTACCAGACTTTTGCTAAAAAAGTGAAGTTCTAACTTGAGTGTTCCGATAGCATAGAACAGCTAAAATGAAGCAAT
Source organism: Ctenomys sociabilis (assembly GCA_004027165.1). NCBI lineage: Eukaryota > Metazoa > Chordata > Mammalia > Rodentia > Ctenomyidae > Ctenomys > Ctenomys sociabilis. The sequence continues at coordinate 11,697 of PVKA01041625.1, read as the reverse complement.
GGCAGTTGTTGCAATTTTGTTTGTTCAGTTCTGGAAACTAACAATAGCTTCTTGCAGCATCTCACTATGAGCTTGTGGATTACATCATATACAACTTAAACCTTTAAAAATATAGAACTCAGAGTACTTGAACACTTATAAAATATTTTAAATTAATTTTTAATGAGTTTTAATATTTTAATATTGTACTGGATCATGAGTAGGGAAGTTGCTGTTGTTTTAGGCAGTGGTGAGCAATATTACTTCATGAGATAATGTTTAATTAAAATACACTAATTTATGTGTTTGTTTATTAGCTTTATCCCTAAAGCAAAGAGAAACTCTACATGATTTTATGAAAAATGTAGATGAGAATTTTGGCATCACTAATAAAGTTAAATTAGAGTAGGTAAAAATGTATGCTTTTACTTTCATAGCTTTATAAGAAAGAACTTAAAACTGTTGATTCGATGGTTAATAAAGATCAGGTTGCAGTAACAAGATTAAATTCTCGTGGAAACAACCTTCTCTTTTTCTAATTTCCTTTGGTTTTATTAGATTTTACCCGATTTGTTCTTTTATCAAAATATTTTGCCTCATTTCTATAATTTCTGGAGTTATTTTGATGCAAGGATATTATGGTGAATTTTTTAATTGTTTTAGTGTTTGGTATAATCATGCTCACTCAGTACAGTCCACTTAGAGCACTGGTGTAACAAATGAGAAACACTGTACTGGCTAGCACATATTCTATCCCAATTTTTCTTACCTCAGACAGATTTTACGCTCTCAAGTTTGGAGCCTGTTTTTTTGTGAACTTTTGCCGTGGCTCTGAACATCTTTTATATTTGAGAATTTAGCAATGATATCACAGCTTTCATCTTATTATGGAACTCACTAGACATTTTTCCTTCTCTAAGAAATTTGCTTAAATTCCTTGATACAGGCAAGGAGGGAAAGAACAAGAAAGAATTTCATACTCTAGCTCTTCAGTTTTATTTTATTTGAATGTTCTAGATAAACAGCTATTAACTGTCCTGTGTGTCATGGATAGACCTTCAGTGGCTTCATGTTTCCTGCAGAAGAGGAAACAGATTCAAAATGCATTAAGAAGTGAACTGCCCTGAGATATTTTCTCTCTGTTCTCCCTTTGTTAGTTATTTATATTCACACTTCTTCACTTCACTACATTCCTTAGCAAACAGCTTGTAGGGGGGTTGATGTTTGTTAATGAACTGTCAGTAAACACATGTTCTCCCCGAGTTCTTAAGAAAGACTGTTTTAGGGGTGAGCGTGCTGGTTTCCAATGCCTGTTCACACCATGGAGACAGAGAGAGGAGACTTGGCCAAGGCCCGGGCCTGGGAGCTGGGCACCGCTCACAGTCACGTGGCAGAGGCGACATCCTAGGAGGGAGGAAAGTGGCAGCTTTTGATAGAGAGCTTGCCAGGAGCTATTAGGAAGAAGTTGGGAAGTGTGTGGAAACAGGGCTGCTAGCATTCCCAACAAAGCTGGAGAAGTCTCCACAGAACAAAAGGCAAACACACACTCAGGGTGAGGATGTTCTTGTCTATTGACAGGAGGCGTGTGAAGTCCAGTCAGAGCCTCACCAACTCAGAGGCTGCCCCTGAAGAGGGGACAAATAATGACACCCTTGTTGAAAGAAATGGGGTCCAGTGGTTTTCTTTTCTTTCCCTGTTCTCACTCTCTTTGGCGTCTCTCTTCTCTGTAGCTAAATATCTCCACTGAAGAGTCTAATGAAGTCCTTCTGACCTCAAAATGCCAATGGAAAAGGACCACAGTGGTTTTCTTTCTTTCTTTCTTTCCATGGTCCACTCCAGTGATGCGCAGCTGGAGGAAGAGCAGCAATGCCTGAGGTGGGCACTGTGGCGGGGCCAGCAGATGCCCTCTTGTCGCGGGCACAGACTTGCATTACAAATTAACAAGAGAAACTTAGAACAAGCTTTAACTGAAAGCATTTATAATTTAATTGATGTTGTGACTGCCATCTATTCATTTTGAAACAAATTGTCCCAAGAGCTATAATTCTGGAAATTTTTGCTTTGTCCAAAAGAAAAAAAAAGTTGAATTTCCCAGTATCCTTGTCTGCTTTTTTTTTTTTTTTTTTTTCCTTAAAAATTTCATGCATTGTTAGGGAAGAAAAGTCTAGTCTAACTCACAAATGCATCCTTATTCTCATGTATATTTGATACCGGCCCCAGTCTAATCTGATAAAGTGCACTTTGCCTGTGGTGTCTTACAATAAGCTGGCTGCATTAGTGCCGGGAAAAATCAATACCGATTTATAATTTACCATCGCAAAAACCTATCACTTTTTATGACCCTCCATCCTGGCTCATTAATATTACATTAAAACACACACACCCACTGCAACAGGGGGAAATTGTAGCCTGTCAGGTTTACAGCCATAAAGAAACCTTTAATTGGGCTTAGTTGGGGAATTTGGATACAGGTTTTGTTTATTCGTTTTCTTTTTAATATATGATGTTTACCTTGGTGGGTTTTTAGATGATACATAATATAGCTATCTATTTTCCTGAAAAGAAAGAAGAAAAGCATGTCACAGAAATTCTGAAATATACTTCTGCATGGCTCTTAAATATCCATCTTAATGGGCCCTTCTGATTGTATTCTCCAAGCCCTTTTCACTTTCTTTATTTTTTCCTGCGTGTGTGTGGAAGGTTTCTTTCTCTGTGCTGAAACATCCCAGCTGATGGTATTTCCCTTATCTTTCTGGTTTGTCATAGTTGATATTTATTCCCACCCCCCACCTCAGATCACAGAAAAGCTAAATGCCATCTTTTGCATTATCTGTCTTCCAAAGAAAGGATGCATATTTGATTTTTCTTCCACACTGAATGGAGAATATTACACTGATCCTGCTTGGAAACTGAACTATTCTTCTGGCACTTGCTATTTATTCCTCAGCAGAAAACTATAGTGGGGTGTGTGTGTGTGTGTGTGTGTGTGTGTGTGTGTGTATCTTTACTTCTTTCACCTTAAAGAAGCCCCTAAAGAAAACTTAAACAATAGTCTTTCCTTAAGTCTATTAAGCAGCTTTGCCCTCATATGTTTTTAGACTTAAAAGTCTTATATCTAAATTCCTTCCAAATAATGTAAAAAAAGAAAAAAATGATGTCACTGTTTATGTTGGCAGCAGCAAGGTGCTCTATTTATTTCATACTATTCAAATAGTTTCCAGGGAATTTTTCCCATTAAAATCACGCAGAACCGACCTTACCACTCATCGAGCCCCCTCTCCAGGACCGCCTTAACTAGTGAGGCTTTCTCCCCCTCCCAGAAAAGAGGTAAAATGCAGTGTAACTCAGATCCAGATAAATAAATAAGGGAAGGGGAAATTCAGTGTGTTCTCAAGTGTGCAGTAGATCCACACCAATGCAGCAAATACATGTCGTGATTGGGTTTTTAAAAGACATCCGCCTCACCCCTGACTGACAGGGCCTATTGATTTTTTAGGTTTCTGCCGTCATCGTTTCCAGCCTCACAGCCGCCGCATGTCGGGGGTCAGGGCGCACCGGGGCGCGGTGAGGCAGCCCTCGCCACTTCCCAAAGTGAAGGGCTGCTGAAAGAAAATCAATCATGTCATAAGTGAGAAGCATCAAAAATTTCCCCCCTGTATGGCCGGGGCCCATCAGCCTGTCTCCACTCAGGAGCTAAGGTTAGGCGTCTGTCAAGTCAGACTAGGTGAAAAGTATTAGCGATGCCAGTTAACCCATGGGTAGACCATGGAGGTGTGAGGCTGCCTCTTCCTTTTGTCTGGCTGTCCAGGATGACAAGATTGGCAGTTTTGCTTAATTTCTGAGTGAGAATCGCCCATTTTCTAACCCCTCTGCCCTACTTAGCCTGCTCCTCCATCAACTCTCCTCCTCAAGCTGCATCTGGGGCCTGAGCCCCTGTTTATTTATAACTAGTAGAGTCCACAAAGGTGCTCTCCCTAAGCAGCCCACTGGGAGGTCAGCAGGCCACATCTTGGCCAAGTCACCGAGTTTATTTCCACAATGCACCAGAGCATCTTCTGAGGCACTTCATTCCTATCTTGCTTGGGAGATGCACACAGCATAGATACCTGGAGTTGTGAAATTAATCGCCCCCATCACCTGGAAGAAATTTTGTTCGGCTGATGTGTCTGAACGTATAGGTCACAGAAGTTTCTTCCTATTCAATAATCGGGAGAACACACCTTTTCAGTTCTCAGAGACATGGTGCTGTTTATTTTGAAATGCCTGCTTACATTTCTTAGATTCCAGCTTCTGTGGTGAGATTGTACAGGGTGGCCACAGAAACAGTTTTACACAGGTATCTTCTAGTCCTGAGTCTGATAATTTGCTGGAGTAATGGGAGAGACTTTTCAAGATACAAATCATATATTATGTATTCTGTGGGGGAATGATAGGTTTTGGTGCATATATTTAAATATTTTCAAATCATTAAGATTAAATGAACTGTTCTGTTTGCCCGTCTGGTTTATTGAGTAGGAGGGGTGTGTTGGAGCACTGGTTGGCAGGCTCACCTCTTGGTGTGGTTTTCAGATGTGCTTCTGGGAACAGTGGCTGTGGCATTGGCTCCTGGACTGTTGGCGTCACTTAAAAACCAGCGTGAATCTCTTCCCTAGGCTTTGTGGCTGTCTCAGTCACTTTTCTCTTTGCTGAGACAAAATAGTCAACACCCAAAGTGAAAGGAGGAAAATGTTGGCTCCCAGTTTATAAAGGTTTCAGTCCGTAGTTGGCTGGCTACAAGGCAGGGTGGAGTGGCAGAGGGGCATCGCAGAAGAGAAAGAGCTCTTGGCAGGGAGGAGGCAGCGACGCAGGGAGGCAGCTGCAGGAGCAGCAGCTGTCTTTCTGTCCCTTGTGTTCTATTCAGATTACCTGCCCTTGAGGTAGGCGGTGCTCCCATTCCGGGTTTGGCACCTTTAATTCCAACATTGTTCTCTTAATGCCAGCACCATACCCTTAATCTCAGCATCATGCACTTAATCCAGTGTCACACACCCTAGATGCAGCCACCTCAGAAAACCCAAACCTAGCATTGCATGGGATTGAGGGGAGAAGTACAAGTACGATGATTTTAGGTACAAGTCACACAGAGGCTGTTTGTAAAATTTCTGGCTTATCTTGAGACGACCACCCAAACATTAGAAGAACTCAAAAATGACTTGAGCTGGGAGCTATGTTGCAACTTCCTTCACCCAAATTGACATTCACTGCTTGAACCAAGATGGATACTTACTAATAAATATTTTAGCTCTCTGTGCCTCAGTGATTATGCTGGCCATTCCATACAGATAAAAAGACAAAATGTTTCTTTAATCAGTACTGTGATGTGAGACCGTTAAGGTAATAGTGCTTGAAACTATTAGAATCCCAAAGATATTGACTAGCTTGCTTTTGGCATGGCAATTATAATTACATTTTTAGGTTACATTTTATGGGTTTATACTAGTTATTCTAACATAAAAGAAATTGCTGTCCAGAATTTTAACAGAGGGGAAAATGAGCTAGGTTGAAATCCTCAGCAGTACAGGCACGAGAGGCTGCTAATATACAATCTAATTGTAATCAATACTTTCTTTTCTGGTTTCTGTAATGACAAGGCTTTTGCAATAAAAACACTACCATCTTTTTGAAATCCACAGAATGATGAATGACCCAGGCCAACTAGTGGGGGAGAGTGTAGTATATTTTACATCCTGGTGATTTATTATGGGTTTGCACACATAGCTGGTGTGAAATCAAACTCAGGGGAAAAGGAGGAAAAGTACCCAACAAAGAAATCTATTCTGCCTGAAATGCCTAGGTTCAGGTCCCATTGCCATTGACATGAGCTAAGTGCTCTCGTCAAGAGGCTTAGGAACCCTTGAGTATGTAGATTCTTTCTGTAGCTTTACAAGGAGGAGGAAAAAGCCGATACAATGAGCCACTACTTTTCTATGTCTGAATGGTTAGGTCAGCCTAACTCGTGTGTTACATAAAAAGGACCAATTTGAGTCTGTCTTGACAATAAATGAAAGCCTGACTTTGAAGATACTCTTATCTGGGTCCATTTGCTTTCCCAGACAGTGTATTGGGCAGGCTCTGGGAGGAGAGCTATATCAGGCATAAGAGAGGAAATCTGCTCATTTCATTGACTATGAGGAACTTAACTTCCTTTGCTCTAAAGCGGAGTCTAATCAGCCCAGCCTTCAGCTCCTCTGTGTGGGTCACAAGGCTGTTTTAACTACTCAACTGGTCATCCAAACCTGCAAGGTAAAGTTTTTGAGGAATCCTAATAAGGTTTGTGGATTCTATGATGCTAAAAATGTAAAAATGTGTCCATGGGTTCCCTTGCAAGTCCCACTCCAGTTGTTTATGTCTAACAATGTTTCTCCTATTACTGTGACAAAGTTTTTCCATCTTTCCATTTCTGACTTCCGTTTGTAATTGGCCTGGGACATTGTGCTTCAGGCTAGGGCTTGGCATGCAGTGTTCCAGAAGCCAAAAGTCTTTCACTCTTTCTTTACCTTCTTTCTTCCTTTTTCTTACTCTTTCATTTTCTTTTCCTTCTTATATTTTTATTTTTCCCTTTCTTTTTAAATTTCATCCCTCTAGCCTTTTTTTTCTAATAAAAAACAAAACTCTTTTGTTTAAAGAATTAGGGAAAGGTAAGAAGCTACTACAGAGTATTTACAACATTAGGATTTAATTTTTCTGCCTTCTAGCAGACCCTAATTTTTTTTTCCTGTTGATCAAAAGCCATATTTGTTTACTTATTTATTTATTGCATTAGCAAACACTGCGTGTGACATACTAAATGTGAAACTTAGGGCTCTTATTCAAACAGGTCTTTTTTATTTGTGTGCTGCTTTGAGTTAGAACTGAGGGCAGAGATGCAGGAGGTAGAGAAGACGAGGTTTTTATCTGAGATCATTAATCATTTCTTTTTGCCTGAATTAGGCTTGGGACAAAAGGGATGAAGGGTGTTTACCCCTCAGATATCCAAGTCACCCTCTCAGATTTCCCATAGTGACTCTCTCTACCAAGGTCTTAATGTACTTCTCTTAGCATGTCTCATCAGTGACCAGAGCTGATGGGGTCTCTGAACGTTAGATGGTACCCATTAGTCAAGGTCCCTGGGCTAGCGTCTCTGGATGGCATTTTCTTCTAAGTGTGCCATTAGTTAGTATAATGGACTGGTGTCTGTCAGCCTTTGGGGCAGGACGGAGAGGCACATCCAAGGCCCTTTGTTAGAAGATGGGTTGTTTTTTTTCCAACCTGGAAACATGTTCCCTGCAACATTTTTTTTTTAGCCCTTGAGAGACAAATAAATGTTAATGGTTTCAGTGAAGTCTTTATGATCTCCCAGGTCAGAAATATTTTTTTCCCTTTAAAATCTCAAATATGGATTTACAAAATACTCTTCAGAACCATTATAGTCTTTTGGGTAAATAGTTTTCATTTTAAAACATTTTTATAATACACACATTTTAAAGTGTTCTAAATATGTATTCTTACGATTGATCATGACAGCCCTTTAAAGAGCCATTATTGCCTATCAGGGAGATAATGTGTGTGTGTGTATTCAAGAAATTGTCTACAAAAAGCACACCATTTTGAAGCTGTATGTATTTCCAATGAGGATCTTTTTCCTCATCAGTAAACTTGAAAGTAATTATGCAAAACATTTGAAATTAAGACACCTCATCAAAGTGGGACAGTTCAGAGTTGAGGATCTTTGCAGTGTCTCTCAAGTGGCAATTGAGAAATTCCAGGATGGAGATAATCAGACAGGCCAGCTATGCTTTCTGGAGGTTATGAAGAAAGGTTACTGGAGGTTTGGGTACTTTGCCAGGCTTTCTGATTCAAGCCTGCATTCTTTAAGAGACAAGGCTTTGATTTTAGTGGGGTCTCTGAACCACAGGCTGCCATCCAATCCCAGAGGGCTGGAAATCAGTCAGAATAGGGAAACTACTTCTTGGTTTATCCAAACCTATTGGATGAATCATGGTGTTGGATATGAGGAATATAAAGAAAAATCAGCTGCATTTGTGCCCGTGGGGAACACGTAGATTGCAAATATACTCACAGTGACAAATCCTACAGTGGATGCATGGATGAATAACATCAATAAGTGCTTTAGGATTAAGAATGAGGTTGCTGTTTGTAGGATCTGGGTGTCTGCAGGTTTCCTCAGGATGCAAGGTAGTAGCAAAAAATTAAGGATACTGAACCAGGTGAGAAGAATCAAGAGATGACATCATAGGCAATGACAACATTGACAATGGTCACAGCTATCATTACTGCAACTACTAGTAGAGATCATTAAGATTTTCATGAGATGATTAGCCAAGAACAGTATGTGAGTTAATTTTTATTTCTGAGAATAAACTTTTATTTCATTCAACAAACAAGTGTCTATTACATGTTCTGTGTGTTAGTCACTTAGAGTATGATGATAATAGGATCCTATTCTTGGTGGGGTTGGGTGTTTTGAGAGTCCTGACAGCCTCATTGCTACAATTCTGTCATTTCCTAACTATCTTTATAGTTATGTAACAACTGCGTGCCCAAATCACACACGTAAGTATCAAATGTATAATGGGCAAGATGATAAAGTGGAGGACACCATGTTAGTTTGCTGCTTTGCTGGACCTTCCTAGGGGAGGGAGGTAGAATGCCCATGGTGGTTTGAACTTGTTAAGGCAGGAAAGTCCCTTAGAAAGTGGTGAAGGAAGAATGGCAGTTAAGCAGGCAAAAGGGTCACATTGGGGTGGTATGGTTTGGAAAAATGTTTCATGGAGAAATATAGGAGATGAAGAGAGAAAGAAAAGAATGGAAGGAGGCGTCAGGGGACCATTTTGGAGGCCCCGGGCCATGTTAAGATGGAACTTTTACTCTGAGATGGGAAGCCACTGAAGTTGGAGGACATGTGATCCTTCAGCCTCAGATTTGTTTGTCCTGAATGACTCGGTGTACATATCTGTCATTATTTCACAACCTTCTTCCTGGCCTGTTCTGTTACTTTAATTGGGTATCCTAGGCCTCTTGGTATTTTCTGAATGAATCCATAAATCATTCTAACTTGAAATTAACTTTTTTAGCATGGTTTCTATGTCAGGTCCACTAAGGACTTTTAAGATGACCATGACTCATAAAGATGCCTTTATAGAGCAGATTCATTTTGCTCATTAAAATCTGCTTTGATTGCTAAAATTCCTTTGTTCCTTCTGTGTCCATCTAGTTCTATGACAATTGTGTGCCCAAATTATGCAAGACAGCGTGTGTGCCCCATGGATAGGGGGAGAGAAGAGAAGGCAGCCTGAGTGACAAGCTCTCCAGCAGGGAAGGTGAAAGATAGGAAGGAAGAGAAAGCAGCTGTGAATACAGATTGAGTTGGCCAGTCAAGACAATGGCCTGACATGATAAGCACCTTTCCACAAAGGTCACCAGCCCATCACGGAGACTCAATACTCACACCTTGGCTTTTGTGTAAGCTGAAATTTCCTTCATGAGAGAAGCCAGTGCAGTCTCTGAAAGAAAGGCGAAAGATCATTGTGGCCATTAGCAGATCAAGAAAGACACACATTTTGTCCATATCCGAATACTTTCTCATCTGTGTATAAGCATCTTTACTTCCTTATTTTCCTCCCTAGCATTTGGATTATAGTCTTTGACATTAACTTGTCAACACTAGGAAGCAATTTCAAAGTGTGTCTTAGATTCTTGATACTTTTCCAAGGTAGAGGCAAGAAGGTGTCCCCAGAGTCTTAGCTCTTAAAGCTTAATGCTGACTGGGTGTTGGTTTCCTGGGCTTTTTAGATACTACAGTGTTTTTAGATACTAAACTCTTAGGGAGTTTATACTTCTTTAGGCATTGGGATCATTTTTTCATATTTTGCTAGTGATGTTTTGTCCACCTCCTTGACAATTTCACTCTGTAGTACTTGTTTCAGAAATGGAAGAGTTTCGCTTGAGACATAGGGCGAATTCTTTAGTTTTAGTGAAAAGTGATATTACAGAACTGATATTTAACTGAGATGGGAGGTTTCTGGCAACCCATGTAAAAGCAAAGACATTGCCCCTTAGCCATTTGTATAGTTAGGTGACCATTGTGTATCCATTATACAAGACAGTGGGCAGGAAGGACCTCCTATCAATGGGTCCTGAGCATGGTGCTTATTAAAGTCCACACTAGCTTTTCTTAGTGGTCCAGCTCACAACTGTAGCTGACTTTGTGCAATCACTCATTTGGCTGTCCAAAAAGAGCCAGAATCCACAGGCCACCCTGGACGTGCAGTTTCCCAAGACCAATGGGAATGAGAACAATAATTACTCGGTGACTTTCATCATCAAAGCACTTTCTAAATATGAACTCATTCTTCTTGCAAGAATCAGGTTAAGCATTGTTATCCCTTCTGTATGGGTGGGTGTGCCAAGATTGCATTATTCTGTAGATTTTGAGCCCGTGATAAATGTATTTTGCATTATAGTAAATTGAAGATGAAAAGACCTAATAGGCCATCCAGTGTTACCCCTCCCTTTCCTCCTCTACAGAACTAGAACAGGAAACTCTTGCAGTCTACTTTCTTGTGCATTGACCAGAAAGTCAGGGAACCTCCTTTTAAGGTTAATCTTGGAGAAAGCATTACCCTCTAAAGCTTTCTTTTATGGTCTCAGCACTGTGGTTCCCCTGCCCACCTCTGCTGAATGGCTTTTGGAAGTGAGAGGAAAAGAGTTGGAGGGCTTTTTTTTCTTTTCCTTTTTATGAGAATTGCAAATTCCAAGAGTCACATGTGTATCTTTTCCCTTCATAGTGGGTTTTTATGAGTCTTTCTAGGTTTTCTAACAGACATTCGGGATTTTGAGTTACAGTTGGGACATGAGCTCATGAAATTAGTCCTAACTGCTTTAACCTGTAGGTGCTTGTGTTTATGGAATAAGCAAGTCATAACCGTTGACCACAGCCATTAAAACCTCACGGGAGGCAACTTCGTGTACAGAGACTTCCTCTAAGCTAACCCTCTTGAAGCAGAAATGATCACAATTTAATATAACAAGAATAATTAATAAGAAGTGTGCCAGTGACCTTGAATATTAATATTGTTTCCTTTTCCTGTAAACAAACCAGGCTATTTTATTATTATTTTAGTGTGTACCTTGGCATAAACACCCCTTTTCACATAATTTCCCCAGGTGACTTTTGTCTCCTTGGCAATTTCCGGGCTTTAATAAAGAAAACCTAATTAAGAAGGAGCTGTTGATTGGTTTGCTAGTGTAATTAACACAGGTGATGCTAATGAGTTTCTATGAAACCAGTGGTTTATGGGAAAAATAAACAGACCATTGTTACATATGGTCCAACTGATATCTGCACTCTGGGAAGAAATGATGATTTCCAAGTCTCTTGTGAGTGGTTTGTGGGCATGGAATAGGCAGATAAAATATTTTATAAGATTCATTAGTGGAACTAGACCAAATTGGGAGCAGAAGCCTCTGTGTTAGGAGATATTAAAAAATCTGATCTTTCGCTGTAGTACTTCTTAGGTCTAGTTGTTTATTTTTGTGTCCCGCCCTCCTATCCCATATACCTAAAGAAAGTAGAGTTCTTTCGGTTGGGGTGTGTTTCTGATTTTCATTATAGCCATTTTAAGTTGGCAAAGCCTCCCAGCAGACTTCCTAGAGCTGTTGTAATCTCCTCCCCTCCCT
>PVKA01041624.1:0-17953 GCA_004027165.1 Ctenomys sociabilis | reverse complement strand
AAAAAAAAAAAAAAAAAAAAAAAAAAAAAAAAAAAAGTTCAGCATAGTCAAATTATTTTTTTTTAAGTGTTATTATCCCACATTTGTAACACATAATGATTACCTCCATCTTAAGGAGTTGGTACTGCTATGCAACACATCTGAAATTCCTTTTACTTCTCCTCCCCCCCCCAGCACAAATTCATTAATCTAGATGCCAACTATGTGAGAATCTTCTAGGAAGAATCTAAATGCAGGGGCCGAGGAGATGGCTCAGTAGAATAAGCGCTTGCCTGGCAAGGGCAAGGGCCTGAGTTCAATCCCCAGTTCCACCAAAAAAAAAAAAAAAAATCTAAATGCAGTAGGGTAAGGTGGCACAAGCCTATGATCTCAGCACTGGGGAGACTGAGACAGGAGGATCACAAATTTGAGTGTACCCTAGGCAATTTAACAGGACCTTGTCTAGAAAGAAAGAGAAGACAGACAGAAAGAAAGAAGGCTGAGGAGATGGCTCAATGGAATAAGTACTTCCCTGGCAAGTGCAAGGACCTGAGTTCAATCCCTAGTTCCTCCAGAGGAAGAGAGAGAGAGAAGAATTTAAAGTCCGTGAGTGGGATGGTGCCTTTCTATAGTCCCCACACTTGGGAGGCTGAGGCAGAAGGATTGTTGAGAGTTCAAGGCCAGCCTGGGCTGCACAGCCAGACCTTATTTCAAAAAGCCAACAAAGGAAACAAACAAACAGTGATGAAACCCACTTGCGACCCTGTAGATATGGCTTGGACAAAGGCAGAAGACAAGAAGAGCATGAAAAGTCACTTGTTAGACTCTCACCTCTCATCTTTGATGGGGACCCCAACCTCTTTCCTCCTGACCACTTTTTACCATGGGGGTTAGGTCAGGACCTCAGGAGCAGAGTGAGGGGCTATCATTTGCCCCAGTGAACTTGTTTAGGATCAGAGGGTGAGAGAAGACATGCCAGCGTGTACCTCATGATGCAGACAGCTTGGGATCCTCCAGGACAGGGGACACAGGAGGATGGCTGGGGCCAGGCTATGGGTGGATTGATGACCTGGGGACACCAGGATGGGCTGGAGCACCTGGCTGAGAGCCCCCAGTTTGGTGGCTCACAGCAGGAATAGACTGCTGCCTGTACTGGCCTCCACCAGCCCTGACCTCCTAGGGGATACCATCTCAGAGACACAGCTCCCACCCTAGCCGGCTGCATGGCCTCAGCTCTCCAGGCTGGGCTCTCCTCAGGCCACTTCAGCTCTCTTCAGGGCACACAGCCAAGCTTCATTTGCATAGCAAACCAGATGGCTCACCACAGCCCAGCTTCCCAGAACTGTTAGGCTACTCTGGGGTCTGTCTGCTCCCTAGGGGAAGGCAGGCGGGTGGGGGGCACTTTAGGGCAAATAGCAATTTTTCCTATCCCAGCCCTGGACAGAGCAGGTCTTGTTGGTTTGGGGTCAGAAGAGATGATTGGTGATATAACTGGTTGGAAGCTAACTATCCTCATTCCCCACCCCCAACCCAGAACTTCAACCAAAGATGGAATTCTTCTCAGAACTGTGTATGTACAGGGTGGGAAGACCCTCCCTCAATCACCCCAAAGCCACTTTCATTCACTCTCTGAGTCCCTCTGTGGGTGGAGGAATAGCCAGCACTCCTCCGCACCTCAGGGGTCCTGGCACTCAGGCCAGCCCAATCCCCAGAGGGCACCAGGAACCTGAGAAGCCAGTGGGTGAGTGGGTGGGTAGAGTGTTTTCTTTCTCCTCCCCTCCTCAGCAGATTTCTGGGAAATGCCAGAGGCCGGCTAGGCCTGGAATGTCAGGCTTGAAAGGACTCTTCCACTGCCGCCTGCTTCTTAGACATCCGCAAGCTGAAAACCTTTTCAGCAGCTCCAAAGCTCCTCCCGGCAAGATAAAGGCCCTCAAGCTGGAATGCTGATTCCCGGCCACAGGCCACTGTCCCTGCCTCCCCCGCACGCCCCTTGGGTTTGTCTGAACCCGGAAAAGAACTCAGAGAGCAGGGTTGCCCTCAGCTCCATTGTCCTCAAGGGGTAGCAAATTCACTAGCATAGCTCAGGCATGATGACCAGGCCACTGGGCAGTCACTCTAGGAGGCAAGCCACATAGTCCTTTGCCTTAGAAAGCCCAGGGCAGCCTGGAACACACAGAGGACTTGGGCTTAGCCTCTGGCAGCGTTGTGATCTGAGGCTAGGTCTTTGCATTCTCTGGCTACCGATTCATCCACAACATTGTTTCATTGCTCCCTGGGGTAGCTGGGGGAGTGGGACCTGAGGTTTGCTGAACTGTACCACTGCTTCCGGTGAGCCCCTCTGGGTGCCAGGGTTCCTTCCCATCTGGGAGGTCTGAGGAAGAGCTCAGTGTCTGTCACGTGAGTGGAGGCTAAAACCACTATGTACTTCCCCTTTATCATGAATGATTATCTTTATGACCAAGCACCTTTGCCTGGAAATGGGATTCTGACTTCATAGAAGTTCTATAAAGGGAGAGATTAGGAAAAAGGCTCCAGTCTCCTAAATCCCCTGGATGGGAAAACAGCGGGGTGGGGCAGAAAGGCCCAATTTGGATATCTGCTCTCTCCAGTGAAGTCCCGATAAGGGGAGAAGCAACTGGCCTTTAGCTCTGCCCCGGGTCTGACATCTCTGCTTCGGTCCCTGCCTGGAAGTGGGTTCCTGGAAACGAGCCCTGAATTGGCCCAAGTGTCTCCTCCCACTTTTTCCAACATGTTTGTCTTTAGATTAGCAGGCCAATAACATCCAGCAAGCCACGGGTGGCTTCCCAGAACCCACACCCTCCATCCCCTCTGTGTAGCTCCTCCTGAACCCTGCAGGAAGAAGCCAGAGGCTCCTTCAGAAAGAAGCAGGTTGTGAGAGCGGAAAAATGATGGAAACTTGGTATGATGGTAAACACCTATTATTCCAGCGCTTGGGAGGCAGAGGCAGGAGGATCGCTGAGTTCAAGGCCAGTCTGAAGTACATAGCAAGGCCCTATCTTAAAAAAAAAGAACCTACAGAACTATTTTCTGAGTTCAGGCTCCAGGAGTACAAAGGAAACAAATCTGTACTGTGACGTCTGAGACAAGAGGATCACCAGTTGGAGGCCAGCCTGGCCGATTTAGTGAAACCCTGTCCAAAGTAAAAATAAAACCAGGTATTGTGGCATTTACCTATAATCCCAGCTACTTGAGAAACTGAGGCAGGAGAATCTAAGAGTTCAAGGTCAGCCTGGACAATTTCCCCTGGTAAAAGGCCATAAAAACCTCAGCTTTCCTTTGTCTGGTCAAGAGAAAATCCCTCATCCTTCCCCACATTCTCTCCCATGTCCTTTCCCTTCTTCCTTCTGCCTATTTCTCTGCTGTGCCAATCACCTGAAAACACCCATCACTCACTACCCAGCTCAGACTCATAGCGATCCTCCCATCTCAGTCTCCCCAGTGCTGGGATCATAGGCCCGTGCCACCATACCTGGTTTCAGCAGCTGGTACGATACACCCAGGGCTTAGGGTCTGGCACGGAATCCAGGTCTTTGCACCTGCTAGGTAGAAGCTTAAACAGCCCTAGCTATCTCTCCAGCCCCCCAGCTAGGACAATCTATTTAAGAAGACTATCTCAAGACAAGATAAAAAAGAAGTTGGGGATGTCCCTCAGCACCATCTGGATTCAAGGCCAAATGTCATAAATTAAATAAATAGATAGGCGTAGGGATACATCTTAATAAAGATAGAGCCCTTGCCTAGTGCATAGGGAGCCCTGAGCAACACAGAAGGGGGGAGGGGTATTTTAGTTAGTGTGGAAAGAGCTACCAAGAAAGTTCAAATGAGTATCCAACAAAATTTAGAGGAAGAACTTGGGCCTGGAGTATGCGGCAGCCCTCAGTGCCTCACGTATCTGGAAGTCAAGCTGCCCCTAAGTGGGGAAGTGGCCCCCATACTATGAAGCTGACAGGCACAAGGAGCCCAGGATATATGGGCACTTGGGGTTCCTCTCAAAAGCAAAGGAACCCCAGAAGACATTAGAAAGCCAAAGGAAAATGGGCAGCTGGCTCATGCTTTTGAAGACCAGTGACCGGGGTCTCTGGAATGTCTTTGAATGGCACCAGGACAGCTTTTTCAAACCCAGAAGACTACACCCATACTCCAGTCACCTGGGCTCTCTCCTACCCTCTCTACCCAGACCCTTCAGTGCTTTCTAGATAGCAAGAGTAGAGTCTGGGCCTACAGCCCTGTAGTAGAGCCTGTGCCCAGCATGCTTGAGGCCCTGGGCTTCTTTATTTAAGGAATTATTGAATGTTTTCTTGTGGCAGGGTCTTGCTACATAGTCCAGGCTGGTCTTGAACTTTGCATGTAATTCAAGCTGGCCTCAAACTCATAGTCTTCCTGCTAGGGGCCAGGGAGTTGGCTCAGTGAAATAAGAGCTTCCCAAGCCGGGCGTGGTGGCGCATGCTTGTAATCCCAGCACTCGGGAGGCTGAGGCAGGAGGATTGTTATGAGTTCGAGACCAGCCTGAGCTACAAAGTGAGCTTAAGGCCAGCCTGAACTGCATAGTGAGACCCTGTCTCAAAAAGACAAAAAAAAAAAAAAAAAAAAAAAAAAAAAAAAAAAAAAAAAAAAAAAAAAAAAGAGCTTCCCTAGCAAGCTCAAGGGCCTGAGTTCAATCCCTGGTTCCTCCAAACAAAATCTTCCTGCTTCAGCCTCTTAAGTGCTGAGACCACAGCATTCCTTTACTCTTCAAATCCTGTTACCAGTGGGCATCGTGGTGCATGCTGGGGACACTGAGGATTACTGCAAGTTCAAGGTCAGCCTGTGGTACATAGTTTAAGGCCAGCCTAAACTGCATAATGAGATCCTGTCTCAAAAAAAAAAAAAAAAAAAAACAGTCCCCTGATACTCTCTTGGCCTCACCCTGAGCTCCTGCACCCACACCCCAGCCCCATCCTGCAGAGCAAGTCCTTCCTGGAGCTCCACGCTGTTGTGGTAGTTCTCAATTTACCTGTGTCAGAGTCTCTTCAACCGGATTTAGATTCCGGGGCCCCAGGACTGCCCTCCCTGCTCAGCCTCAGGGGCAGCCAGGCAGTCCTAAGCACCTGGTCTGGCTTTCCCGCAGAGCCTACCCTGTACCTGGCAAAAGCAGGCACTCAATGAGGCCTTGTGGAATGGATGAATGAACTTGACTCGTGTCAGAGCAATATAATTTACAAAGCACTTTCCCATCCATTAACTCAGGGCAATTCCCTGTGAGTCCTCCTGTCCTCTGCAGGGCTCAGCATAGGCGTGTACAGTCAGGGCAGCTGAGCAGCACTCCCTGGATGAGAATGAGGACTTTACTGAAGGAGTCAGCAAGCGCCTGGAGGACAGCAATCATGTTTCTGCTCCCCCTGCACCTGCCAGGCAGATTTGTGAAGTGTGCTGAATGGAACCATCTCCACTATGAAGAAACAGCAGCCTTCCACTGGGTGGGCGGGGGTAGGGGGTGGTACTGTGAATTGAACCCAGAGACTTCACTCTGAACTACATCCCTAGCTCTATTTATTTACTTATTTATCTTTTTGAGACAGGGTCTTGCTATGAAGTTCATGCTGGCCTTGAGCTCACTTTGTAGCCCAGGCTTGAACTCACAACAATTCTCTTGCCGCAGCCTCCTGAGTGCTGGGATTATATATTTTTTAATTGATTATTTATTTATTTATTTATTTGTCTTTTTGAGACAGGGTCTCACTATGCAGTTCAGGCTGGCCTTAAGCTCTTTGTAGCTCAGGCTGGTCTCAAACTCACAACAATCTTCCTGCCTCAACCTCCCTAGCACTAGGATTACAGGTATGCGCCACCACGCCCAGCTCCCAAGTGCTGGGATTATAGGTGTGCACCACCACATCCCACTCCCTAGCCCTTTTTAAATTTTTATTTTATTTTTGTTTTGTTTTGTTTTGTGAGAACCAGGGATTGAACTCAGGCCCTTACACTTGCCCAGAAAGCACTCATTACACTGAACCATCTCCTTGGCCCCCTTTACTTTGTATTTTGAGGCAAAGTCTCACTAAGTAGTTCCAGCCAGGGCTGGAATTTGAGATCTTTCTGCCTCAGCCTCCGAAACTGCTAGGATTACAAACTTGCACCAGTATACCCAGCAGGATTCCTACTTTCTAATGCTTGCTTGAATCCAAAGGGAGAATAGATAAAGGTTTTTCATTTTTATAATACTTTAACATGCAGAATTTTCCCCTATCCTCTTTATATCTCATTTCTTTTCTTTCTTTCTTTCTTTCTTTTTTTTTTTTGTGGAACCGGGGATTGAACTCAGGATCCCATGCTTGTCAGGCAAGCACTTATTCTACTGAGCTATCTCACGGGTCCCTATATCTCATTTCTGATGGGAAAATATTATTATTCCTATTTCATAGATGGCAAAGTCAAATCAGCCTCACATTGGGGAGGCTGAAGCAGGAGGATCAATTGCTGCATATTTCAGGTCAGCCCGGACCACCCAAAATGAATTTAAGGCCAGCTTGAACTATGGTAGGGACACTCTACCTCAAAAGTAAACAAAAAGGGGCCAGGGAGATAGCTCAGTGGAATAAGTGCTTGTCTGGCAAGTGCAAGGTCCTGATTTTGATCCATTATCACCAAAAAAAAAAAAAAAAAAAGCAAACAAGAACACATGTAAGACAAAGCCAGAGGGGCCAGGGAGATGGTTCAGTGGAATAAGCGCTTCCCTGGCAAGCACAAGGGCCTGAGTTCAATCCCCAGTTCCGCCAAAGGAAAAAAAAAAAAAAAAAAAGACCAGAGAGCCTATGGGTTGTGCCCAAAGTTCAGCTCCCCAACAGCTGAATGAGGGGACTAATGAACAGAGTAGCCGGGATGATGAGGTACCATATGTATATGTCAGGGTCTCACTATGCAGCTCCAACTCATAGTGATCCTCCTGCCTGTTTTCAGCCTCCCCAGCGCTGGGATTACAGGTGTGAGGCACCACACCAGGACTCAGTCGCCAGCTTAGCCTGCCCAGGTCCTTGTGCTTGCTTTTCGGCACAGAGCAGCTGTTTGGGGACAGGCTGCAAAAGCTACTATCCTTTGGAGATTTGTCCTTGAGCAGTGCCAATGTGACTGGGCACAAATCAACCTTTCACTGGTGGGCCTCTGTTCACTCACAGGAGTACTCAGACACCCCCACAGAGGCAAAGTGGGTACATTTTATGGGGGTGCTGGCCCATCTGTCAGGGGACTGGGGCCCTGAAAACAGCTTTTGGAAAGTCTCTTGTTCCAAACATGGTGGCCCATGCCTGTAATCCCAACATTTGGAGGCTGAGGCAGGAGGATGGCTGGAAGTTTGAGGCCTGCTGAGCTACATAGTGAATTCAGGGCCCACTTGAATTACATAGTGAGACCCTATCTCAAAAAAAGAAAAAGAAAGAAAAAAGGAGGGGGGCCAGGGAGATGGCTCAGTGGCATAAGTGCTTCCCTGGTAAGCGCAAAGGCCTGAGTTCCTCATGTGCTGGACTCCAGATGTGTGTGTGTGTGTGTGTGTGTGTGTGTGTGTGTGCACACGCACGTATGTGTGCTGGGGTTTGAATCCACAGCCCAAGCACTGAGGTACATCCCCTACCCATTTTCTTTTTTTTTTTTTAGTGGTACCGGGGATTGAATTCAGGGCCTTGTGTTTGTCAGGCAAGCGCTTATTCTACTGAGCTATCTCCCCAGATCCCTCACCCATTTTCTTTCATTTTATTTTTTAAAATTTTGAGTCTCATTAAGTCACTTGAATTTTTTGAGCTTGAATTTTTGATCCTTCTGTTTTAGCCTCCAAGAGTGTGGGATCACATGCCGCCACGCCTGGCTTCCTGCTGGACTTTTATCCCCAGCTCTCACCCTAGCCTAGAGTGTGAATCTCCTTCGTGGTCCCCCACCCCCCTCCTGAGCAGCCCGGTCCCTCTCCAAACTCCGATCCCTAAGAAACCCTAGGGCGCCCTCTAGCGGACACAGTTGGGGTCAGGGCTCCCTCTGATTCACACCCGCCGCACCCGGAGCGCCAGGTCGGACCCTCTCCAGGTTGGAGACCATGATGAGCGCAGTGAAAGCACTCGGGAGTGGGTGAAGAGCGGAGGTCAGCACACATGACAGAGTCAGCAAAGAACCTCGCAGTACGTTGTTGGAGGCAGGCTGGACGACTGCGTCTTCTCCACCCCTGGGACTCCCGGCCTCATCTCGGGATGTGTCCACAGGTGGCCTTCCCGCATTCCCCACCTCCTGGTCCAGATCAGATCCCAGCCCGCGGGCTGGTTGCGGAACGGTCCTAGTTTCCTTTCTGCTGGGACCGTCTGTAATCGGGGCCTCGGGGCAGTCCAGTAGGGATACGCAGGGGGGTCCCCGCGGGGTTGAAGAAAAAGGGAAGGGGTGCGGGGAGACTCTCCAGGCCCGCCCCCTAGAAACTACCGGCGCTCCGGGAGCGGCGCCCCCGCCTCTGCCAGAAACCAGCCTTCTTAGAAGGGAGGGGTGGGGGGAAAGTGTGAATGAGAAGTTGGGGGCGGAGCGCGAGCGGGGGAGGGGCCGCTGCCAGGAACGCGCCGCCGAGGCTGGCGCCGCGCCCGCCCGCCCGCCGCCTTGGCCGCCTCGCGTCTCGCTTTGTCTCTCGCGCGTCTCCGCCAGCCCTGGCCCCAGCTAGAGGCCAGCCTTCGGCTGCCCGCGGCCCCTCCCTCGCCCTCCGCGCGCAGCCTTTCATTGCTGCGAGTAGTGACTAAACATTACAAGAAGGCCAGCCGCGCAGTTCCAGGAATAGGGGGGGCGGGGCGGGGCGCCGCGGGGCGGGGCGGGGCGGGGCGCCGCGGGGCGGGGCACATCACGCCGCGTATATACTTGGGCGCGCGGCCTCCGCGGCGGCTCTGACTTCCACTCCCGGTGCTGTCGCCGCTCGGGTCCCGCACGTCGCCTGCCTGACCCAGCTCCTACCGCGGCCCCTCATCTCATCCTTGTCCGGTCGGCCGCGGGGACGTCGAGGCCCGAGGGACGCGCGCAAGAGGGCGCCTTTGTGGACTTCGCGGCCGCCAACATCTGGGCGTTGCGCGGGCCACCGCTGGCCACCGCGCCGCCGCCTCGCCTGGGGGACCAAAGAAGGCGAAGCCCCGAGGCCGGAGACTTCGGTTCGGGACCAGGTAGGAAGGAGGGGCGCGGCGCAGGGAGGAGTGGGGTCCTCGCTCAGTCCTGGGAGCTTTTCCCGGTTTCTCCTCCCCTTCCCGGGTCCTTCCCGGCAGGGAGGGGACGAGGTAGGGGGGAGAGCGGGTGGAACCGGAGATCCCAGGTTCCCGGAATGCTCAAGCCAGAGCCCTCGGACCACTCTGGTTCCCTCCCTACCCCTTACCTTGTCTTACCACCCTTCTCCTCCGTCCGCGCAACTCCGGGCGGCCGGACCGAGCGGCGCCCGAGCGTCCTGGGGGCCCTTGCCTTGCTCCCCACTCGGGCCGCACTTCTGGACACCCACTTCCTCACGCGTTTCCCGCTTGCCGTGTCCCTCTGGTCGCTGGGAAGGGACTACCTGGGGCAGAGGCTGCGCGAATTCCGCGGGGCGCGCGGGTTTGCGCAGGGCTCGGGCTGTGCGGCGGAGGCCGGGACGCCGGTTGGGCAGGGAACACTGGAGGGTTCCTGGCACTCACGCGGCGCACGCCTTCCTTCCCGCAGCCCCCCGGGATGCGGTAGCGGCCGCTCTGCGGAGGCCGCGAAGCAGCTGCAGCCGCCGCCGCGCAGACCCACTCTGGCTCCCTGCGCCATGGTCACCCACAGCAAGTTTCCCGCCGCCGGGATGAGCCGCCCCCTGGACACCAGCCTGCGCCTCAAGACCTTCAGCTCCAAGAGCGAGTACCAGCTAGTGGTGAACGCAGTGCGCAAGTTGCAGGAAAGTGGTTTCTACTGGAGCGCCGTAACTGGCGGTGAGGCGAACCTGCTGCTCAGCGCCGAGCCAGCAGGCACCTTCCTTATCCGCGACAGCTCTGACCAGCGCCACTTCTTCACGCTGAGCGTCAAGACCCAGTCTGGGACAAAGAACCTGCGCATCCAGTGCGAGGGGGGCAGCTTCTCTCTTCAGAGTGACCCACGGAGCACGCAGCCTGTGCCCCGCTTCGATTGTGTGCTCAAACTGGTGCACCACTACATGCCGCCCCCCGGCACTCCCTCGTTCTCCTCACCACCCACCGAGCCCTCCGAGCCCACCCAGGAACTTGAGCAGCCGCCCACCCAGCCGCCTCCAGGGACACCCCCCAGGAGAGCTTATTACATCTACTCTGGGGGCGAGAAGATCCCTCTGGTGTTGAGCCGGCCCCTCTCCTCCAACGTTGCCACCCTTCAGCATCTCTGTAGGAAGACTGTCAATGGCCACCTGGACTCTTATGAGAAAGTCACCCAGCTGCCTGGGCCCATCCGGGAGTTCCTGGACCAGTATGATGCCCCACTTTAAGAGCAAAGGGCTGAGGTGGGGAAAGGGGCTCAGGTCCCCCTTCCTCCATGGTACATGGCACAAGCACAAATATCCAGCCAAGAGTCCTATAGGTCTGGGTGAGCTGGGAGTTTCAGAAGGCTTTCCTCATGCCTCCCCCCCCTGCCTAAGGGGCAGGCTGGACTTGGAATGTGTTTGAGGGAAGGGGAAATGCCACCCGGGCTCCCCTCCCCTGCCCCAAGCTGGCTGGCCTGGTGGGACAGTAGCAGCAGCAGCAGCAGCGACAAGTGGATTCTCCTCTTCCCTTCCTCCACTCCCCTTCTGCTTCCCAGCTAGGGAGTGTTGAACTTTGAGAACTACCGGGAATCTTCAAACTTTCCAACGGAACTTGTGCTTTGATTTGGTTTAAACCTGAGCAGGGTGAGGGGCCTGGGATAGAAGATGAAAAAGAGAGGGTGCTTGAGGCACCACAGGGCTGCAGGCAGGCCCAGGAAACAGCCACTCCTACTGCCCAGCCCAGGTGAAGAGGGCAGGATGGCTGCTCCACTCCACTCTTGGGCTGTGGGAGAAGGAAAAGGGGTGGCCCGAAGGGAACCATCCTGGTGCCCCGGTCCCTCCCTCTTTCAAGGAGGACGTGGCATTTCAAGGGGGTTGGATGGCTGGTCAGTGCACCTCCTTGTCCTGCCCTTGTCCTGCACCTGGCCCTGCAGGTGGAGATGAGCCATCTCTGATCCCAGAGGATGGATTCGACTTTGTGCCTACTGATTATGTCTGGCTAGAGATTTGCCTTAAATGCTCCCTGTCCCATGGATAGGGACTGGCACATGAGGAGCCCCAGTCTGCCTATCCAGGCAGAAAGGGCCTAGGGATTCTCCCAAGGGCAGCCAGCAGCCACTGGCCAGAGGATGTGGGTGGGGGTTGGAGACCCACTCTTTCCAGCCCAGCACTAGGAGAATGTTAGCCTGTTGGTATTGGCCAGTCTTAGGTGCCTGTGGTCAGAGCAGAGCCACTAGGTCCCACAGCCCTTCAAGCCCTCCATAGCCCTCCCTCCTCCTGGGGTACGGGGGCAGGAAGTCACCCAGGCGCCTGCCACTCCAGCTGCTCTGGCTCTGCAATAGCACTGATCAGTGACAACTTATAGGAATGTAGCAGCAATGGAATTACCTGGAACTGTTCTTTTTTTTGGAGGGGAAAACTAAACACATAGTTTTCTGTGGCAGGTATCAGGCAAGGTGGGGCAGCTGTGTGTTGGGAGTGGTTTTCTTTTCCTGTTTTTTGTTCCTTGTTTTTTAATAATGTTTACAATCTGCCTCAATCACTTTGTCTTTTATAAAGATTCCATCTCCAGTCCTCGCCCCCCCCCCCAGCCTTCGAGGCTGTTAGGAAATGCTTGAAGAACTCAACCAAATCCCAATCCAAGTCAAACTTTGCACATATTTATATTTATACTCAGAAAAGACATTTCAGTAATTTATAATAAAGAGCACTATTTTTTAATGAAAAATATGACTTGAGCCTTTTCCCCCCACACCCCTTCTCTGAGTTTCACCTTCATCCACAACCCAGCACTGAGGAGAGGGAGGGAGCCACAGAGTGGGCTGGCTCTGCCTAGACTCCTGCACTGCCTTGCTCAGGGCCTTCATGTCATTGCATCTGCCCAAGTGTGTCACTGACAAGCTAAGGCAGCCACCTAGACTGTTGGCAGGAGGGGTAATTCCTGCTAGTCTGATTCAGATCTGACCAGAATATGCAAAGCAAGTTAGAAGGAAGAGCTTCAAAGGTCTTGCAGGGTGTAAATTGAGCTGTGGTCAAAGCTATGAGAAGCTCTAAGCTATTAAGAGGCACAAGGGCTCTTTGGCAGGGGGTGTTCAAGAAAGCACAGAAGTAGAGGGCCCTGACAGGTGACTGCAACCTTGGCCTTACGGGTTCAGGGAGGTAAGTGAAGGCATGGCACCCTGAAAACCTTGTGCGGATGGAGCCACTGGAACCAGCTTTCTGGCCATGCTGCACACTTCAGGCTTCTGAGCGCTGGGCCACATCATGCTCATTTACAAACAGCTCCATCTTCTCCCACATCCACACATTTGGAGGCTACACAAGATGACATCCCAAGATACCCCATTTCCCAAAAGCAAGGTATTCTCAGGCATGATGGCCTTATGCCAGCAGGGAGTTGGACTGGTCATTTCGGGTGCCTAGATAGGTGCTCAACAAATATTTGTCTACTGAATGGGGGCAGCAACTCGGGTTTAGGGAGGTCAAACATGCCCAAGGACACAGCCCCTGGGAACGTGGGAACAGCATAGGGTTGAAATCCAGGTTTGGATTTTCAAGGCCCATAATCTCCCCGCCTCCCCATGCACTAAATGCCCACAGCTTTCCTCAGGTGAGTCCCTGCCTAAAAAGCCATGTACAAACCCCACCTATAATCCTTTCTGGCCTTGCTTCCTTCCTTCTCCAACTCCCCAGACCTGGCCACTGGGATGTGAGTATTGTCCCCAAATTATGGGTCTGGCTCCTTATCTGACTCCTAGATGCCCAAAAACAAAAGCCAGAGCTTTTCCTGGCCTCCAGCAGGTGATAAGCTGCTCCAGGAATTGGTGTCCAAAAGGCAACCAAGAGAGTAAATAAACAGTCATTTTTCTTTCTCATTTCCTGGACTTTGGGGGAAATGACCTAAAGTGAGGAAAAGGGGCCAGGCCAGGCAGGAGACCACTGAGTGGGCAGAGCTTATTGGAGCTATAGCAGTGGGACCTTCCACTATGGAACTGGGATTGCAAACCTGGGTAGGGCCATGTCCCCAAAGTAGAGTTCATGTGAGGGGACTCAGTGGAGTCTGGCTCCCCAAGCTTCTAGTAGAAGCTCTAGGAAACCTCTGGTGGCTCTTCCTTATCCTGGAGCTTGCCAGGCAGCCACTGAGGGCCTTCTGCAGCAGATAGTACCGCTTCTGCAGCAACAGCAGCCTCCATGGACCCTGCAGGGCTCCATGTCCCTGTCCTTGAGTCAGGGTGTGGTCATTTGGCCAAGATGTCCAGTCTTAGGAGGGCTGAACGTTGGCTTCAGGGAGATGTGGAGTCTGGACCTACTTACAGCTCACTCCCCTCTCCAGCCTTCCATCTTCTCTACCTCTGGTCCAACCTCTGGTATCAGTAGACAAGGAAGCAAGTTGCTCAATGGCCCCACCTGCCAACCATCCCTTCTTTGTCCAGCTCTGTAGGCCACTGGTTCCTTCCTCTCCTCCCTCTTCATCCCATCTGTTACACACATCCTGTGCATCTAATCCTGTGTATGTCCTTTCAGGGGAAGGCATCCCTCCCCCACCGGACCTAGTGGGGAGCTCTCTGTCCTGATTGCCAGAAGCTGGGTGCTCCTGGCTCCAACAGGCACTAGGAGGAGCCTGCAGAGCAATTCCCTATGGCTTGCGCAGGTACCCCATTGCCAGAAAGGCCTTCTACCCTATTACACTGCTTCGGGCCCTGTAAGAATCTACCCCAAGAGGCCCCATCCTCTCTGGTGGTGCTGTTCTTGGGCAGGCCTCCTGATGACTTGGAGCCAAGTCCTTGGGAGGAGGGAAGGAGGGAGGCCACAGACAGGGGAGCCAGCGATGGAAAATAAACCCGCACGAGGTGTCCTAGCCTAAAGAATGAGTAAGGATGTTTGGGAGGGGACACCACGGGGGGTGCCAGGCAGCGGACTGGGGGGTGGGTTGGTTAACAAGGAATCGAGGCAGAGTCAGAACTGCCAGCGAAGGGGACTCAGTCCCAGGATCTCGGCGGAGGGTGAGCAGAACCCCAAACCCGGGAGCCCTTTCCCGCGCCTCGCCCCCTCCCGTTTTGGCTGCCGCCGGGCGGGCGGGCGCGTCGTTCCGAGGCCGCCCTCTGCCAGGAAGAGTCACTTCCCGGACACCGCGGGAGCCCTAGCGGAGCTATGCGAAGAATGTCCGCGCGGAGCGCTGGGGGTGGCACCTCCCGGGTCTCGCCGCCCTGTGGAGCGTGCGCACCGCGGCACAGTTACGCCCCCTCCAGGCTTGCCACGCCCCCACCACGCCCCCTCCTGTGGAGCGCCGTCGCCAAGGCAACGGGATTACAGGCGCGGGGCGCTGTTTATTCTCAGATCAGTGCCAGGAAATTCGGCCGCGAGGCTGCCAGGATCGCTTCCCTGGGGTGGGGGCGGAGGGAGCCCGTCATTGGTCACTGGGGGTCACTGACCCCTCCGGGAGGTTTCTCAGAAACCTGACACTCGTCCGGGCCTCGTATGAACTGGGTTTCTTATCCCAGAACCGCAGAGGCTCCCACTAGCCAGCAGAACAACCCCCAACTCCATCCAAGGCCCCTATCCCTGGAGGCTCACGCCATTCACTTGCCCTTCCAGCCACTCAGCAAGTATCTGTTGACGCATCCTATGTGTCAGGGACTAACCTAGGCCCAGGGCACTTAGGGTCCAACACAGACAAGGCCCTGCGGGGGACTTGGCAGTCCAGCACCACCCAGGAGTGAGGTTGGATGGGAGTGCCCCAGTGGTTAACTAGTACAGTTAAATATGTAAATTAAATACAGAGGACCGTTTGTGTCTGGAAGAATCACATCAAATCGCATTTTCTAGCGAAATTATTATGATTTTTTATTTATTTATTTTTTTTTTTGGTGAAACTGGGGATTGAACTCAGGCCCTTGTGCTTGCTAGCGAAGCACTTATTCCACTGAGCCATCTCCCCCGCCCCCTCAAATCGCATTTTCATCACCTAGTACAGGCATGATTTTATCCCACCCTCAAGCAGGGTGACCAGGTTATCCCAGACTGCCCAGCCAACTAGATCAGGTGGTCCTTCTACCCTTAGTTCAGGATATAGCTATTTTAGAGAAGAAACTGGGACCCCAAATCCAAGGACAGTTCTTTAGGGTCATACGATCATGGGGCTAGAGAGAGAAGGGAGTCTGGAGGCTCTAGTATCCAGGACTCTTTCCACTACACCTTCTTCTTGCTGAGTACCCCACCTGGTCTCTAATCCCAGGTTGTCACCATGGCCAGTTCCCTAGGCTGGGATGAAATTGCTGACTCCTGAGACCCCTCTCCCCACTGTTCTGAATCAACCCCCTGAGGATAGATCTAGAATCTAAATAATCATCTCATCAGGTGACTTCAACCCGCCACCTGCCACCTTTTGGGGATGGCAAGCTGTCCTAAATGGAGATTTCCTCCTACCTAGTCCCTTGATTAAGCCAGAGCTAGGAAATCAGCAGGGAGGAAGGCCAGTTTACTGCCTGCCAGTGCTGCAGCAAGCCTTGACAAGAGCAGCCTCTCTCTCTCTCTCTCTCTCTTTTCTCTCTCTCCTCTCTCTTCTCTCTCTCTTTCCTCTCTCTCTCTCTCTCTCTCTCTCTCTCTCTCTCTCTCTCTCTCTCTCTCTCTCTCTCTCTCTCTCCTCTATGGGCCCCAGCCCTGGAGGCCTTGGGCCCAAGGACTATGAGGCCATGGTGAAGGATGGTGCTCTTTTCCCCAGCACTGAGCCCTCCCAGCTGTGCTATGCTGGGAACAGGCCAGACATTTGTGAAATCCATGGGTGAGCCGGACCCACTGTCATGAATACTGCCTGTGGAAGCTGATGCGGGGAGGGGGATGGAGGGCTGTTCCCAGAAGCAGGGAGAACTCTGGACTTCCCACTCCCGAGCTCTCCAGATTGCAGCACAGCCTTAAGCAATAGCAGCAGCCTGGAAGGCACCTTTTGCAGAGAACCAGAGGCCCCGGGCACTTTTTAACCAGAAGCCAGGGCTCTGAATGCTAAAGCTGCAAGCCATCTGCGCTCATAGCTCCCTGCTGCAAGTCATAGCAATATTCAGGCTGAGCCTTAGGAAAACCCAGACTTCACAAGAAATGCCAGAAGGCAGTTCCTACACAAGAAAACACAGTTTCTCTCTTTCCTCTCCCTTCTCCTCCCCCAAATCTCACCTGCTACTCTTTTCATACAGAAAACCTTGTTTAGTATTTATACTATATAGGATGTTGAAGGGATACGCATGAAATGTAAACCCCAGGAGGACCTGGCCCTCTGGGAGGCAGCTGTTTTCACAGCTGAGAGGATGCTACTCAGGATGTGCACATCGCTGTGGACAGAGCCCTGTGATGCAGTGAGAGATGGACATTAGGGTGGCCACAGGGCTCCTGAGCTGTGAGGTGCCTCAGCAGCACATGCCGGCACTGGCGATGATGCCAATACAAGTAGTACACCTCTCTGGCCACTCTGCCTAACCCTGGGGACCAGTGACAACCTGGCTATATTCTGGACCTCAGGAGGCTCACAGTCTGAAAGGGGAACCACAGTGAAAACCAAGAAGTATCCTAAAAAGGAATGAACACGAAATAAAACAGTTTACAGGGAAGTGAGCTACTGTGGTTTCCCAGAAAAGGGTCTGTGAGCTCAAATATTCCTTCCCCAGGCTTGGAGATCAGGCATCCTAAACATCAGACCAGGGAGGAAACGGCCCCGGAAAAGGGAAATTTGGGGGAAATTCAAGAAGTGTGGTTTCTCCCCATAGGGAACATCCATGCCAGACTCATCCTCTAAAAATATCACTTTTGTCATGATACATATGCATCCCATCCTCATAAGATCAGCACTGGTCCCCCCACCCCCCCCCCCACCCCGCCCCCAGTGCTCTCCCTTGGGCTGGGTTCCTAGATCCTTAAGGGTCTATCCATATCTGGAAAGCTTGTCTTCAACTCTGCAGCCTCCATTCCGTTCACTCCTGAGAGATGGACAGACTTCCTCCTGTCAGGGTGGCCCCCACCTGCCCAACACCCAGTCCTGTCTTGCTGTGTTGCTGCTACCACATTGGGCTTTCCATTGCCCAGCTCCTTCCCCTCTCTTCCTATCCTACCTTTCTGTTGAGGCTCCCTTCTGTCTTGGGTCCTCCCTTTAGCTTAGCTTGAAGCCCAGTTTCTTGTTCCTCCAAAAGCATCCCATATGCCGAGTGGGCCTCTCCACCGCAGCTTGGTCACATTATTGCTTCTTTCCAAACTGGACTGAATTGTCAAAGGAAAGAAACTCACTCTTGTTCAGTAAACATGTATTTATTTTATTTTATTTTAGGGGTAAGGGAGATAGCTCAGAGGCATAAGTGCCTGCCTGATAATTGCAAATTCCTTGGTCTGATCCCCTGCACAAAACAAAAATAAATTTTAAAAATCTTTTTTTTTTTTTTTTTTTTTTTTTTGTTTTGTTTTTTTGTCTTTTTGAGACAGGGTCTCAGTATGCAGTTCAAGCTGGCCTTAAACTCACTTTGTAGCTCAGGCTGGTCTCGAACTCACAACAATCCTCCTGCCTCAGCCTCCCGAGTGCTGGGATTACAGGCATGCACCACCATACCCAGCTTTTTTGTATTTTTGAAACAAGGTCTCACTATGCAATTCAGGATAGCCTTGAGCTCACTTTGTAACCCAGGCTGGTCTTGAACTCACAATGATCCTCCTGCCTCAGTCTCCAGAGTGCTGGGATTACAGACACTGCTAAACACGTTTTTTTTTTTTTTTTTTCCTTTG
>PVKA01041623.1:0-17979 GCA_004027165.1 Ctenomys sociabilis | reverse complement strand
GTCAAGATCCCAGAAATCCAACACAAGAATAATATAGTGAAAGCTGCTAGAGAAAAGAATCAGATCACGTTCAAAGGAAAACCCATCAGAATTATAGCCGAGGGGCTCAGTAGAATAAGTGTTTGCCTGGCAAGCACAAAGTCCTGAGTTCAATCCCCAGTACCACAAAAAAAAAAAAAAAAGAATTACAGCCAACTTCTCTACACAAATCATGAAGGCAAGGAGAGCATGGAGCAGAGTACTTCAAGTCCTCCATGAAAACAAATTCCAGCCCAGACTTCTATACCCTGAAAAACTCTCTTTCAAGTTTGATGGAGAAGTGAAATACTTCCATGACAAAGAACAACTAAAGGGGCTGGGGAGATGGCTCAGTGGAATAAGCACTTCCCTGGCAAGTGCAAGGGCCTGAGTTCAATCTCTGGTTCCGCAAAAAAAAAAAGAACAACTAAAGAATTTCATGATGACAAAGCATCCCTACACAGGCTACTGAAAGATGTTCTAGAGAGGGACCACAATGATCAGAACTCCACAAATGAGAAAAGAAGGAGACCACTAAATAGGGCAAACAATTAAACAGAGGACAAAAAGGAATAAACAACAGCAGGTAAATAACATGTCAATCATAAGTCAACACATTTCAATTATAACCTTCAATGTAAATGGACTCAATTCACCAGTTAAGAGAAATAGACTGGCACAGAGGATTAGGAAACAAAACCAATAATATGCAGTATAGAGGAAGCACACTTAACTCAAAACAACATTCATAGGCTTAAAGTCAAAGGTGGAAAACAATACTTCATGCCCCAGCACCACAGAAAAAAAGCAAGGGCAGCAATCTTGTTCTCAGACACTCTCAACTTCAAACAAAGAATGATCAAATGAAGTGAAGAAGGCCACCATATATTGGTTAGGGGAAGAATTCAACAGGAAGAGGTAACACTCATAAACATGTATGTACCAAACACGGGAGCACCCAACTATGTAAAACAAATCTTAATGGACATGAAAAATCTAATCTCTAATATCACAGTCTTAACAGGAGACCTAAATACCCTCTTATCCCACAAAGGCAGGTCAACCAGACAAAAAGTTAGCAAAGAAGTAGTAGAACTGAACCAGAGCCTGGAACAAATGGACTCGGTGGAAATATACAGAGTATTCCACCCAACCATAGCTGAATACACATTTTTTTCAGCTGCACATTGTCTAGAACAGACCACATACTGGCTCATAGCTCATGCTTAAGTATACACAAGAAAATAGAAATTATCCTATGCATATTATCTGACCATAGTGCAATGAAACTGGAAATAAACGACAAAAAACCCAGAAAAACTCCCTAAAAACATGGAAATTATACAACACCTTAGCAATCAATGGGTTACAGATGATATTAAACAAGAAATTCAACAATATCTACAATTCAATGAAAATTCAACCACAACTTATCAAAATTTATGGGATGTGATGAAAGCAGTTTTCTGAGGGAAGTTCACAGCTATGAACTCACACATTAGGAAAACAGAACACAAATAAACACACTAATGCAGCACCAACAACATCTAGAAAAGGAAGAGCAAACCAAACCCAGAGCTCAAACACGGGAAGAAATCATAAAGATTAGAGCAGAAATTAATTCAATTGAAATGAAGAAAACAGTTCAAAGAATCAATGAATCAAAAAGCTGGTTCTTTGAAAGACGAAATAAAGTTGATAAGCCACTAGCTAACTTTATGAAAAAAAGGAAAGAAAAAATTCAAATAAAAGCAATAAGGAATGAAAAGGGTGAAATCATCACAGACCCAGTGGAAATTTAGAAGATTATCAATAGCTACTTTGAGAATCTTTACGTTCACACAATAGAAGACACAGATGAAATGGACAGATTCCTAGAAAGGTACAAATTACCAAAACTGAATCAAGAAGATAGAACAACTCTCAATAAACCAATAACAGCCAACGAAATACAAAGTGTAATAAAAAGCCTGCCAACAAAGAAAAGTCCAGGTCCTGATGGATTCACAGATGAATTCTACAAGAAATTTACAGAAGATATAATCCCTACACTCTATAAACTCTTCAATGAAATTGAAAAGGAAACAGTTCTCCCACAATCGTTCCTGGAGACAAGTATTACACTGATACCAAAGGGAAAGACACAACTAAAAAGGAGAACTACAGGCCAACCTTACTCACGAACATAGATACAAAAATCCTCAATAGAATCCTAGCAAACAGAATACAGCAAATCATCAAGAAG
Source organism: Ctenomys sociabilis (assembly GCA_004027165.1). Lineage (NCBI taxonomy): Eukaryota > Metazoa > Chordata > Mammalia > Rodentia > Ctenomyidae > Ctenomys > Ctenomys sociabilis. The sequence continues at coordinate 15,716 of PVKA01041623.1, read as the reverse complement.
ATCATACACCATGACCAGGTAGGATTCATCCCAGGGATGCAAGGATAGTTCAGTATTTGAAAATCTATAAATGTAATACACTATATCAATAGAGCAAAAACTAAAAACTACATGATCATCTCAATTGATGCAGAAAAGGCTTTTGACAAATTCCAAAACTCATTCATGTTCAAAATCCTTCAGAAAATTGGAATAGAAGGCCTCTACTTCAATTTGATAAAAGCCATCTATGACAACCTAACAGCTAATATAATTCCAAATGGGGAAAAACTGAAATCTTTTACTCTTAGGTCTGGTACAAGACAAGGATGTCCCCTATCACCCCTCCTATTCAATATAGTTTTGGAATCATTAGCTACAGCCATATGACAAGAGGGAGAGATAAAAGGAATAAGAATAGGTTAAAGAAGTTAAATTATCACTATTTGAAGATGGCATGATACTTTACTTGGAAGACCCAAAAAACTACACCAAGAAGCTAATAGAATTGATGCACAGATTCAGTAGTATAGCAGGATACAAAAGTATTCAAAAGTCAATAGCATTTCTCTACACAAATAACAAACACACTTAGAAGAAAACTATAGAAACAGTACCTTTTACAATAGCACCGTGGAAAATGAAATATCTTGGAATTCATCTAACTAAAGAAGTTAAAGATCTTTTCACAGAAAATTATAGTACTCTGAAAAAAGAGATCGTAGAGGATTTCTGAAAATGGAAAGATATACCCTGCTCCTGCATAGGAAGAACCAACATCATGAAGTTGGCCATACTCCCAAAACTGTTGTACAGATTCAATGCAATCCCTATCAAACTACCAACAAAATACCTCCCAGACCTAGAGAAATCATTCTTACAATTTATTTGGAACCAGAAAAGACCTAGAATGCCAAAGGCAATCCTGGCCAACAAACACAAGACAGGAGGCATTAAATTCTTGACTTGAAATTATACTACAAAGCTATTGTGATAAAATCAGCAGGGTATTGGCAACAAAATAGACCTTATGACCAATGGAAGAGACTAGAAGATGCAGAGGCATCTACAAACACATTCAACCACTTGATCTTTAACAAAGAGGCCAAACACACTTACTGGAAGGAAGATAGTCTCTTTAATAAATGGTGCTGGAAAAGTTGGCTCCACACATGTCGAAAACTAAAACTTGAACCAGGTCTATCACCATGCACTAAGCTAAAGTCAAAATGGATTAAAGACCTAAACATTAAAACAGAAACACTCAATCTCCTGGAAGAGAAAGTAGGAGAAACTCTTGAAGACATAGGGGTAGGCAAAGAGTTCATGAACAAACATATATTCGCATGGGAAACACTTGAAAGAATTAACAACTGGGACCACCTGTTATTGAGAAGTTTTTGCACGTCAAAAGAAATTACCAACAAAGTGAAAAGAAAATCCACAAATTTTGAAAAAATCCTAACTCATAAGAACTCAAACAAGGGTCTGCTCTCTAGAATTTATAAAGAACTAAAAAAATCAGGGCCCCTAAATTTAAAGATCTAATCCAGAAATGGGCATCCAAGATGAACCCACACTTCTTAGAGGACAAAATTAAAGAAGTGAATAAATATATGAAAAAATGCTCCACATCACTAGCCATCCATGAAATGCAAATTAAAATAGCACAGAGATACCATCTCACCCCAGAAAGAATGGCTATCATAAAAAAGAAAATCAATCAACAAAAAGTGCTGGAGAGGTTGTGGGGAAAAGGGAATGTAGACTGGTACGACCATTATGGAAATCAGTGTGAAGACTCCTTAAAAAAAACTAGAACTGGAAATTCCATTCAAGCCAGCTATCCCTGTACTGGGAATTTTCCCAGAGGAACTGAAAACATCATATCATAGGGATATATGTGTACCTATGTTTATAGCAGCACAATTTGTGATAGCCAAATCTTAGAAACAACCAAGATGCCCATCACCTGATAAATGGTTGTAAAAGATGTAATACAATGGAATATTATTCAGCTGTAAAGAATGATAAACTTGAAGCCTTCATATTTAAGTGGATACCACTTGAAGATATACTTATAAGTAAAATAAACCAGACCCACACATGCAAATATCTAGTCTCCCTAGTATAACTCAAAAGAAGAATTGCAAATAGAAATGTATAACGCAATTAAAAGGAAAGCAAGAACTTGAGGATTGGACAGTGAGGAGTGGTCAAGTTCATGACCACTCACCCAGCCTGTGACGACCACACTCATTCCTTGGCCTCTTATTTTATCCTCCAAAGTAGCTTCTGAATGATCTTTCTAAAAAAGTAGTTCACTGTAGCTGTGCTTAGCCCAGGCCATGGATCCCCAAGGTCACTTTCAAGGAGGCCTCAGTTCCTCAACCTGGCATTCAAGGCCCAGGGAGATAGCTCAGTAGAATAAATGCTTGCCTGACAAGCACAAGGGCCTGAGTTCAATCCTTGGTTCTGAGAAAAAAGAAAAAAAAAACTGGCTTTCAAGGCCTTTAGCTTCAGCTTTTCTGCCTCTGCATTTCACTGGGACCTTCCCATTGCTTTTCACACAACCCCATAACCTCACATATCCAGCCTCTGTCCAGGCAAATCCCACGCACCTCCTTAAATCTCCCCATTTCTCATGTTTCCTTCCATACCTTTTACCTGTTGTCCCCTCCACCTGTTATGACTACCTTGGTCTAGCTAACCTCAGGAAAGCCTCCTGGACCCGTGTGTGTCAGCTCCAGGCCTATGTCCCCTCTGATCCTTCTGCACCACTCCTTAGAGCTATTAGGTCACTGAAACCATCCCTACCCTGTGTGGACTTGAGGATAAACCATCTGTTAAATCCAAGTCCATTTCCGAGTCACCCACATGTCCCCAGTGCTGACCAGCATAGGATCACACAGACTGCAAGGGGGGATGGGTTGCATGGATGCAGGAGGAGTCCTTGGCTGCTTTGGTCACAGGAAGGGAAGGGAATCACACACCCAGAAAGCACAATTATAAGCAGGCAAGCTGGCACTGCAGACGAAGGACCAACTCTGCCAGGCGTGAGAGAGGTGTTCTGGGAGCTGGTTGGCCCTCGGGGAGGCATCTTGAAAGATGTGCATAGGATCATGAGAGCAGAAGATGAAGTCAGGGAGCATGGGGCAGACGAGGCAGGAAGCTAAAGGGCTCCACACGGGCCTGAGGGTCAGCAAGCAGCCCTTGGCCATCTCGTAACACACAGAATGAATGGAAGAAGAGTGAGGAATGTCCCAAAAGACACGTGCATGGAGCCAGATCCTTGTGACCACAGGATATACCAAATGATTTAAACTTTTCCTCCTGCCCCAAACCCCTAGAAAATAACATCAATTAATTTCATATAAATTAACCTCCGCATAAAATAAAAAGCAATGTCCTTTGAAGACCAAAGCTGTGCGATGCTCCCAAAAGGCAGAAGGCAGGGTGATCCAGTGAAAGGAAGCAGGACTGGTTCATAATCTGCAGAGCCCAGGACAAAGCAGAAACGTGAGGTCCCTTATTCTGAACCATTATGAATTTCAAGACAACAGTAGCAGGGCATGAAATCAAGCGTAGACCCTTCAAAGTAGGCACCTCTGCGTGACTGCAAAGGACAGATGTCCACAAAACAAGCTCAGGAGAGGCAGCACGACTTCACTCCTGCAGAGAAGGTCCACGGCCACGGCAATGGCAGCTCAAAGGCACAGGCACAACCGAAGCTTCTACAGTTATGTGGGCTTCGCAGCAGATGAGCCAGAGCTTTGCTACTTCTCTGACCTCTCTTTGTGGCAAGCAATGATATGTGACCCAAAATGTGAAAAAATAAATGCATAGTTGAGGGATAGGACACCCTGGGAAGCTGGAAATACCCAAGAGAATTAAATCGGAAGCTACCAGCTTAATTCATCCAGTAGTATTTCCAACCGGTCCTAATAATTAGATGACAGCAGGTTGCTATAAACAGACAGATTATATCACTCAGAGTTAGGCTAATGGGAAACTGCAAATACAGAGTAGAGTACAAATCCAAATATTGATAAATGTTAAAGAAAAATCAGCACTGTGGAAGAAAGATACCAAACTCCAAGACTGAAGAAAAGAAAGTACAGGAAAGTGGTTTCCTTGGACCAACTTAGTATTATAATTCTTAATCATTCTTAAACTTTAATGTGCATCAGAATCACTTAGAGAGCTAATTAAACAGATTCTGAGCACTACTCCCAGAATCTGGCTAATTCAGCAGGTCCAGGTACACCTCCTTCCTCACGTTGCTAACAAGTTCCCAAGTGATGTTAACACTATTGGTCCGGGGACTTCTCTTTGGAAACCACATTATCTTCATGCAAGGACATAAACCTGAGTTGAGGGTGAACAGGGAGGAAAAAAATAGCTCTTTGAAAACCAAGAGGCAGAGAAATTGGTCAGAGAGACCTAGACAGAAACTGCTTTCTTGGGGTCAATGAGAATGTAGTCCTGCTCACACTAAGTTTATTTCAGGAGCTAGAATGTTTCTGATTGGAAATAGTTCCTTCAGTGACAGGTCCTACATCCTACGTGTCCCTGGGAAGGGACATGCAAACCCTGAGCATAAAAGGTTAGCAACATGGCAAGATCTATCAAGTAACAGAATGTATTCTAGAAATCCACAATTATTCAGTATATGAAAATCAACATATTACAGCACACTGATGAAATAAAAAACAAACATTACCTTGAAGATCTAGCTCTGCAATCAGCTGAATTTTAACAATAGTGCTAAAATAAAACACTGGGGAAAAGAATAAACTGTTTCAAAAAAATGATTCTGAGACAGCTATTTCTTCCTATCAAAATAATGAGGTTGAACTACTCACACGGTACACAAATAAATTCATAATGGATCACATACTTAAAAATAACTATAAAACTCTTAACAGAAAATAGAGGTAGCTCTTCAAGGTCTTAGGTTAGGGAATGGTTTCCTATATATGGCCACAAATACAGAGAATAAAATAAAAATAGATAAATTGAACTTCAAAATTTTAAACTTTTATGCTTCAACAGACATTATCAGAAAAATGTAGAAGGGATGGCCAAATAGCTCAGCAGATTAAAGTGCCTGTAAGCAGGAGCAGGGACCAGGGGTTCAATCTCTGGCCTACGATGCTGGCCCTACCTCTGGGGTGCACTGAGACAGCAATGGAGGCTGGGCATAGTGGCACACGCCTGTAATCCCAGCTCTTGGGAGGCTATAAACAGGCGGATCACTACATGGGAGGCAAAAAGCAGGAAGATCACTATGAATGTGGGCTGCATGCATAGTGAGACCCTGCACCAAAAAAATAGAAAAAAAGCGAGTCCAATCTAGTAGTGAAACCCTAAATACCCTGTAGAATACAGAAAAGAAGGAAAGGAAGAGGAAGAGGAAGAGGAAGAAGAAGAACAAGATAGAAGAAGAAGAATAGAAGAAGAAGAAGGAGAAGGAGAAGGAGAAGGAGAAGGAAGAGGAAGAGGAAAAGGAGGAGAAGGAGAAGAAGAAGAAGAAGAAGCAGTAGCAGCAGCATAGGGACCAGGACTCGATAGACTGGGCCACACACCACACCACCCCGGGAAGCACTGTGCAGGTCACCAAGTCAAGGCCTAGTAGCATACGCCTGCAATCCCAGCTCTGGGGAGGCTGAGACAGGAGGATCACTATGAGTCTGAGCTGCATAGTGAGGCCCTGTAACAACCAAATACAGTTTTAAAAAATAGCAAATAAAAATAATATGAGCCTCAAGAATGTAGGAGAGGGTTCGGGGAGATGGCTCAATAGAATAAGCACTTGCCTGGCAAGTGCAAAGGTCTGAGTTCAATCCCTGGTTCTGCCAAAACAAACAAACAAAAAAAACCAATGTAGGAGAGAGGGGCCAGGGAAATAGCTCAACTGCATAAGCACCTGCCTGGCAAGAGCAAGGTCCTGAGTTCAAACCCTGGTACAAAAAATAAGTGCAGGAGGGAAAAATTAATAAAGTAAAGGCAATATTAATCTGTACCAGTGATGGCAAATGTATGACACATGTGCCACCAAAGACTGTATCACTGAAAGCTCTAAAAGGTTTGCCAATATCAATCTATATTAAGTAAAAGGATAGAATTAACTAATAAAACTAAGGAGCATTTCTTTGAGAAAATCACTGAAATATGCAAATCTCTAGTAAAACACTAAGAAAGGGGGGGTGATTAATGGATACAAATAAACAACGGGAAATGAGAAAAGGACATAACTTTTAAGTGAGTAATTTTTTTTTCAACTTGACAAAGGGTATTTCTAAAACTCTAGGGCTAGGGTTCTACTTACTGATGAACTATAAGGTATTTGCATTGTGTCATTAGAGTCAGGGTTAAACAAGAAATTCTGCTATCACTTCTGTAACTTCTGTATTGATCTGTAGGTCCTATGGAATTTTTAAATTGATTTTACATATTTATGTTGTATTTTTTGTTAACTGTGTTTTTTAGAATAAAAAGTGGAACCCCTCTTATGGTGATGGGCATACATGTGATAGGCAAAATTCTATGGTGGCTATGCAATGCAATTTAAGAAGAAAAATAAGTAAATTGTGTACATATTGTCAAAGATGGTTTTATTTGTATTGTTTGATTTGATGTTTTTGCCCTAACACATTGGTAAACTCTGCAATAGTGTTTGCAATTGAAGAAATAGCTAAGGAAACCTTGAGTCTTATTGTTTGATTTTTGTCCCCAGAAAGAATGAATTCAAGAAACAGAGTGCATATCTGTACACTAATATTCATAACAGCATTAGTCACAATAGACAGAAAATGTTGTTTTGTTTTTTTATGTCTTTTTGAGACAGGGTCTCACTATGCAGTTCAGGATGGCCTTAAGCTCACTTTGTAGCTCAAGCTGTCTTGAACTCACAACAATCCTCCTGCCTCAACCTCCCAAATGCTGGGATTACAGGCCTGCGCCACCACGCCCAGCAGAATAGACAGAAAATGGAAACAATCCAAATGTCTATCAACAGATAAATGGCCAAACACAATATGGTACATACAATGGAAAATTTTTCAGCCACAAAACGGAAAGAAGTTCTAATTCATGCTGCAACATGGATGAGTCTTGAAACATCACACTAAGTGAAACAAGTCAGACACGCAAAAGACAAATGCCATATGGTCCCACTTATACGAGGTGCTTAGAGAAGTCAAATTCATAGAGACAGAAGAACGGAGGTTGTCGGGGGCTGGGAAGTGTGGGGGTGGAGAATTAGTGATTAATGGCACCAGGTTTTGGTTGGAAATGAAAGCAAAATGATGAAATTGAACAGTACTAATGGTTGTACATCAAGGTACACTGAGATCTACACTTAAAAGGGTTCAAAAGATAAATAAATTTTAAGCTATATGTTTGGCTGTTTTACCTCAACCAAAACTTTTTAAGTAAAGACTATACAAGACCAGCCACGGCCAAACAATAGTCATAATAAATAAGGTACACCAAGCTGATGCTGAAGGATCTCTTTCCACTGAAGTATCTGTGTGCTGGGTGATAAAGCCCTAAAAACATGTAAATGCAAAACAGAGCTTAAAATGCAGAATGGACAATAAACAACCACCAGACACAAAGACAGAACGACGATAGGAGAGGAAAGCACAACCGAGAAGAGACCTAGGCTCCCAAATCCAAGGAATAGAAGCTCCAGAAAAGGGGCTGGGAACTAAGTGCCAGCTCCACAGACTTGACCTCCTGTGCAGGCAGCTGGAGCTGCAGTGGAGCTCGCTTTACAGTAAGGACCCCGGAAGGTCTGTTCCACCCATAAAGGAACACACACATGATACAAAATTCCATGGGGACAGCAGCAAAGAAACCATTCACAGACAGTGAAAAAGAAAAAAGTCACACATGAGTAATTAACACTTAAGCCTGTGCCATATATGGATGTAAGGTCTAAATTTATCCCATCCAAGTAGAATGGAAACCCTAAACTGTAAATTCAGCCTACAAAAGATATAAAATGAAAGACATACTGTAGCCCAGCAGAAAGAGCCGTAAGACCCATTCCTTGACGAGGACATTGGCACAGTGTAGGGCACCAGACTCCCACAGAAAAGAAATGTGGGTGACAAAGAGAAGTTCTCACTGAACAATGAAGAGCAGAACCAACAAGGTGTGGCTGGCGTGCACACGCACACGCACGCACGCACGCACGCACTACCCCAGATCAGCATCCTCAAGAACCGAAGTTACCGCAACAGCCAGAAAGCGCCACGGGATCCATGATTAACGGGGCAAGGACAGAAAAGATTCAGGTTTCACAGGAGGAAGGTCAGCCTTGTCAGGAATTCGAGAGCCTGAAGAGTCTCTATGACATCCAAGAAGGATGCTGCCAAAAATACGCACCCGGAGCCCAGGAGACACCTTTGAGAGAGGTATCTGAGGCACAAATACAACTGGCCGAAATGTCAGTCACGAGAGGCTTTGCCTAGTGTGAGCCTTGTGGGTTTTTTTTTTTTTTTTTGGTTGTTTTATTTTGTTTTTGTATTTTAGGGAAGGATCTACGGCGTGTTCAGGGTCTCACTACTAGATCGGATCCTAGTGATCCGCCTGTTTACAGCTTCCCAAGAGCTGGGATTACAGACAGTGCACCACCACACCCAGTCTCAATTGCCACCTCAGTGTGCCCCAGGGGTGGGGCTGGCATAGCAGGCCCAGGGAGCAAGCCCCTGGCCCCTGCACCTGCTTGCAGGCCCTGTGTTTAATTTAAGGACAAGGAACTTAAAGGAAGCATAGGTGTCAGTTCTATTTGTACCACCAACTTGGACTGCACTCGTTTTCCAGCAAAATGTTTTCAAGATTTCCTCTCCCCTAAATATTCCCTGGAGTCCCCCTCTTTCACGGCTTGACTCACCCTATTTTATTGCAATTACCTGGACTCTGTTGCAGGCTCCTATGAAGTGCCAATGCCACCCTTTTCATCTGCACTTCCCCCACATCCAGCTCAAAACCGGGCCCTGGTAAGGACTCCATAAATGATTGCTGAAATGAAGGGAATTAACCTGAATGTTCTGTTTTGTGGCAGGATTTCACATCATGAATTCATGGGCAATGGAATATGGGAGACCCTGGTAATCTGGCTGGCTTGCTCTTCTTCATCCTGTATTCCCTGCCTCCTTTCCCCTGTTCTGTGCTAGGAGGACACAACACCAGCTCTCAGATTCAGGCAAGCAAGGCCCTGAGGCAATTGAGTATCAGCACCACAAAGTAGCTTTTGAGCTGTTCTTGTGTGAGACTGCTTGCTCTTATCTTCCTCCTCCACCATTGGAATGAACCGTCATCAAATGCATTTTGCAAGTATTGCCTCATTTCATTGTTATAACTTTTATACTAGCTCCCCACTCTGCAGATAAAACAATTGAGACTCAGAGAAGGAATGGGACTTTCCTTATCCACAGAGCCAGAGTGTCATGGCTGAAGTCACAACCCAAACCTGTGGCCTTCCAAGGCTACTGTTTCTGCCTCTCCCGTGGCCTCCCCTTCTGCTCCCTTCTCTCCTTCCTTCTCACCCTCCAGCTCACACCGCCTCTTGCTCAGCCCCTCCTGAGCTCACACTGTGTCTGAGTCAGAGATTCTTTAGCAGGCAAGTGGGGGTGGGAGCAAGAAAGGGTGGTCAGATGAGTGGGGAGCACAGATCTGGGTTTGTCTTTTTGTGGACTAATCATGGTCAGGGAGTGTGCCATGGAATCCACAGTCTCTGTATGGGGGGTTGTGTGGTGAAGGAAAGAGTGGACCAAGAACCCATTGGTAAATACACAGCTATCAAGAGGACACTGCCTCTGGACTGGCATCAGAAGCTAGGTGCCAGCTAGCTCTTCCTTGGATGTGACAGTGACTCTGGGTTTCTTGAACCTAAACTTTATGGATCCCTAACTCACAACTGAGCCATGCCTGTCTCACGTGGAAGGAGAGGCCCTAGACGGAATCAGGAGCTGAGGAAGATCATGGGCAACATATAGCTCCTCTGGAGTTCTTTATTTGTAAAATGAGCAAAAGGTCGCAGGTACATCCATTTTTCAGGGCAGGTACTCTGGCATAGGGAGTACCCTGAACGAAGGAGGCCTATGTGGAATAAGAAAGGGAGCAGATGCTATAGGGAGATGGCCATCCTCTCAGCCTAGGCCAAGGCCATCCTATTGGCTAACTGCTGGTAGGATAGCCCTGACCAGCTAGCAACTCTGGTCTCAGAGCATGACTGTGGAAATTTGGAGTCAAGAAGGGAAGGAGAAAAGGAAATGAAGCCTGGCGTGGTGGTGCATGCTTGTAATCCCAGCACTTGGGAAGCTGAGACAGGAGGATTGTTGTGAGTTCGAGACCAGCCTGAGCTACAAAGTGAGTTTGAGGCCAGCTTGAACTGCACAGTGAGACCCTGTCTCCAAAAAAAAAGACAAAAAAAAAGAGAGAGAGAAAAGGAAATGAATGTTATGCTTTAGATGCAGTTAGTCCCAGAGGTATTCATGTGCTGGAAGTTGGGTCCCCAGTATAACAATATTGAGAAGCGATAGGGCCTTTAAGTGACATGGCCTAGTAGAAGATAACTGGATCCCAACTGCCCTTGTGAAAAGATTGACGCTGGTCTCATGGGGTGGGTTAGGGCTCAAAGGAATGGGTAAGTATCTATGAAAGGAAGTCATGATACTAAGATGGGGGTTGGGGATGTGACTCTGTGGTCGAGTTTTTGCCTGACATGGACTAGCCTGTGGGTTCCATCCTCAGTACTAACCATCCCCTTCCTGGTTTCCTACCTTCTCTCTTGCCATGTAACTTCCTATGCTCATGCCACCTGCCACTTTCTCACCTGCTCCCACCTTGTGATGCTACCTGCCACGCTGTGGTGCAGGCAGAGGCTCTCACCAGACGCCCGTGTCACGCCATTTGGATTTTCCAGCCACCAGAATCATGAGTCAAACAAACCTCCTTTCCTTCTGCATTACCCAGTGGCAGGTATTCATTCTGTCATAGCAACACGGATGAGACAGGACCATTAAGAAAAAAGCAAGGAAGAAGATCACTACAGAAGGGGAGAATTGATCTGAGGTTTACAGGTTCAAAAGTTAGCACCTCAGACGGGGTTCTCACTGTGGCTCTGGTTCTCCTTCCAATGCCATCTTCATCAAATGCAACCCTCAGTTGAGGCTGTCTGAGCCTCAGATACCCACATGTCCGCCCATATTTTCTGAGCTCCTCAACTATATCCTCCACTCAACTTTCAAAGCCTGAGCTCTTCACCTGGATCCTCTCTCTTCCCTTTTCTAAAAGTCACATCTCAGTCCTCTGGGCCAACAACCCTCAGCTTAGGATTGATGCCTATGTCTTGACATACATCGTGTCCTGCATCCAAGGCAGAAGCCTTAGTTAATTCACCTGCGATCCCTCCTGCCAAGCCCTTACCCACAGGAGATGCTCTATACGCATTCTGTTGGTGATTTGTAAAATAGACAAAAGGATAGATGGCTGGATGCCTAAAAATATAAACTGACTTTATCTGCTGACCAAGTACTTGGCCCAAAGTCCCTCCATAAAAAGTCTCCCCTGGATAAATCCTCAGTCATACATTCTTCCTTCAACAGCTCAGCCAAAAGAAGTCCAGATCCTCACTGCAAGAAGTCCAGGCCCTTCTTCCCTCAGCTCCTGTCCCTGCTCAACGGCTCCCTCATGTGCCACTTCCCTTACCGAGAAGATTCCAACCCCACAGACCTGGCATGGAAAGGATTTGGATCAGTACCTGCCTTTAATCGTCTATGATCTTTTTAATGGTCATTCTACAAACAAAAGAAGACCTGCAGAAATACCCTGAAGAATTCCTGCAAGTGACAGAACTCAGGGATGCGGTGGCGGAAGGCACCCAGACGGAGGGCTCTTCATACACCACTCGAGTCCCAGACGCAACTGGCAGCCCTACTCCCGCCCTACAACACGGCTCTATGCACACCCTGAGCATGAGCAAGGCTGAATCTCACCTTGAGGCTCATCCAGCTTCCCCATGGTCTCAATCTGTTCCACGAGGTCATTTGAATTCCACTGGCTCATTCCGATGAGGATGGCATTCTTCCCTTCTGCCATCTCTTCTGTGGGAAGAAGCAGAGAAGGGCATGAACAGGCAGGGCTCTGCATAGGTTGCCCTAACAGGAATTTTTGATTGCAGAGGACACTTACTGAGCTGAGGTAGACTTTAACTACTGAAGATATCTGTCAGTATAGATGGAAACTGTAAGAAAGCATTGTTCTTGTACCACACCCAGATGTTGCAGTGCAAGCAAGTAGCAAAGAAGGCAGTCATGAGAGAGGCTGAAAACGAAGGCTCCATTCCTGCACCAAGAGTAGTATTTCTTGAGAGACAATGTATTTTAGAGAAGGGGTAAATCTCCACACTTGACAATGTTTTTTTTCCTCTGGAAATGCTACTGGACTTCCCCAAGTCTCAGCCATCATAGAGAACCACTGTGTTATTTCTTCATATGAGAGAATCTGAGTGGATCTGGGTTACGGGGATAAGAGCAGCTCTGGAGTAAGGAGACAACAGAAGTCATACTCCTAAACCACGCTGAGGGTCTGGAGAGATAGCTCAGCAGTATAAGCACCTGCCTGGCAAACACAAGGTCCTGAGTTCAATCCCCAATACAAAAAAAAAAAAAAAAAAAAAAAAAAAAAAAAAAAAAAAAAAAAAAAAAAAAAAAAAAAAAAAAAAAAAAAAAAAAAAGCCGAACCACCCGGAATGGGTACTCTCCTCTTCATCTCCATTCCCAGAGAGACAGGCCTTCAGGTGAGGAACTTTCTCCCCTCCTTCAGAGAAAAGACATCAAAGGCATTGAGGCAGATCCCAAAAATTAAGAACAAAAGATAAAAACAGGAGACTGAAGCAGAAGCACTGCAAATTTAAGCCCTGTCTGGAAAACTTAGTGACTTACGGAGACCCTGTCACAAAATAAAAATAAAAAGGTCTGAGTAACATTTTGGCCACTTTTTTTTGCCTGAACCGGGGATTGAATTTATGCCCTTACATTGCCAGGAAAGTGCTTATCCACTGATCCACCTCCCCGGCCCCTTGGCCACTCTTTTGAGGTCATGACATGCAAGATATTAAACACTGTTATTCTCTAATTATATTATTATGAAATTTTGTTTGATTTTTTTTCACAAAAGAGTATATTTTATATTTTTCTTCATTCATATCTATTTGTCCTGCATTAAAATTCAGAAAAATTACAGGCCTGGGAATGTAGCTCAAATCAAAGGCTCTGGGTTGAATCCCCTCTATTGCAAAAAAGAAAAAAAAGAAAGAAAGAAAAAGATTTTTTAAAGGGCTCAAGGTATAGCTCAGTGGTAGAGCACCCTTCTGTTTGATTCCAAATTTAAATAAATAGATAAATAAATAAATAAAGGGATGACACCAGCTTCATTGGCAAAGAACTTTCCAGCAGATGGGAGCAGAAAGCTTGGGAGCTGTCCAGTGTTCTGATTCACTCAAGCTCACTAATCCATATCCCATTCCCAACCAGGACACTTCTTCCTGCCTTATTTTACTCATTTCTTTGATTGACTTAACAACACTTATGAAACCCTTGGCACCCTGGGAGATTAGTGATGTGTAACTCTTAAGTCGATGCCCATAGCAATCCCAAAAAGAAAATTATTATTGTCTACTTTATAGACAAGGAAACTGAGGCACAGAGTAGTGGAGTAAGTCATTGCCTCGGGCCAAGATTCAAAGCCAGATGTACTAAGTCAAGAGTTCTGAAATCCTGCTGTCCTGAGGGCCTGCTCTGGACATCCTGCACTGACCGCTCAGCGCTCCAGCCAAGTACCACACATCCACCTAGTTGCCTAAGCTTGGATGCTCAGCCCGGGAACTGGGTGAGAGTTTACACCCAGACGCACCTTTCTGTCATGGGAAAGGCTCTGATCCACTACCAGTGCAGATTATGTTACCTGTGAGCTTCGTTCTCACTTCCATTGTCTAATTCTGTTTTCTTATTCCTTAAATGGCAACAGCAACTCTAATGCTAACCCTTTCTAGCAAGCCACCGTGGGAAATAATAAGCTTAAACAAAACCATACAAGCCCCACTGTGCACAAACATATAATGGCATTACTCTTGGGAAAGCAGAATTGTAATGAGGTTAAAAGCTCAGTTTCAGTAGTAGAGTAGACTGCCTTCAATCTTGGACCCACGTCTGTCAGCTATATGACTGTGGACGAGCCGCATAAGCCTCGGTTTCCTAGTCTACAAGATGATACCAGAATTGCGCCTATGTCAAAGGTAGCTGTGAGGATTGAATAAGAATCAGGTCACGTGCTTCTTATTTAGAGTGCCAAGCAAACTGCGAAAGCACAGTCGGAGACAACGTCATACCAGGGTCCCCTCATCACACTACCGTCCCCACAAGCATGTGGTGCTGCTAACATGCTCTTTTGATTTCAATCATGCCATTTTCTGACCTATGGCATTCTGTCCCAATTCCAGGGGAGATAATGAGGATCAGCCTGAAATCTGCCTTCAGTTCTCTAACTCTTGCTTCTGTTACTCCAGCAAGCAGCCATCCATTCATTCACTCCAGCACCCATTCTTTAGTGGATGGATTCCCCAGTACTTACTATGCCCTGTGAGATACTTCTTCTGTCTTTTTCTTTTTTTTTTTTTTTTTTTTTTTTTTTTTTTTTTTTTTTTTTTTTTTTTTGCAGAACCAGGAATTGAACTCAGGTCCTTGTGCTTGCCAGGGAAGCACTTATTCTACTGAGCCACTCCCGGCCCACTTCCTCCATCTTGTGGGAAGCCAGTCATGTGGAGGACACAACAGCAAATAGCTCTGACATGTAAGATGAGAAAACCAGGCTGTGCCCAGGGCTCGATCTGCAGTGGGTGCTCCTCACAGGGTAGTTCTTCTGTTCCACAATGCAGTAAGTTCTTTCCTAGGGGTGAGTAAGGCCAGTGGATCTCCATGGTGGGGCTCTGTAGCTCTATTCATGCCCACCTCCATACACCTCTTTCCTCTCTCTTCTTCCTGTTGTGTATAATCCAACTCCATCTTTCACTCTTGTTCTTTTTTCTGGATTTCTATCAAATATCTCTACCACAGACTCAAGGAGAGAACCACTTCTCTATACCCTTAGAGTCTGATACCTCTAGATCCCCCTAGATTTGTCTCTCTTGGTCCTTCTCTCTCTCTCTCTCTCTCTCTCTCTCTCTCTCTCTCTCTCTCTCTCTCTCTCTCTCTCGGGATCCTTGGCACCCTCTGCATTACAAGTCCCAGGGAGCCTCATTCATGCTCCCTGGCTCTCTCCTCACCCTGTACCATTCTCCCTCTCCTACCCTCCAAGTGCATAAGCCCCTCTTGTCATCCCTCTCACTTTATTTAGGTTTATCTTTGTTTTGGTCCTGCTCCTTAGGATTCCCACTCCACATAAGTCCTGCCTGGCTTTTTTTTTTTTTACTTTGTCCTTCTGCCCTCTGCTCAGAGTCACTGTCTCCCTTAACTCTATGCCTCCCCCTTGTTACACGTGAGTGTGTGCGCATGTGCACAGGTGTGTTTGTGTGTTCTCATTCTTGCTCCCCCTCACTCTGCTCTCACATTTTCCTTAGCATTCTTGTTCTCCCAGCTCCAACACTCCATTCCTCACTCTGAAGCTGCTTGCACCCCATTTCTCAGGGGTCCTTTCTCTCCTTCACTCTCACCCCCCCTCTCTAG
>PVKA01041622.1:0-17954 GCA_004027165.1 Ctenomys sociabilis | reverse complement strand
CTTCCTGCCTCTGTTCTTTTAGTTAGACTTCCTGTGACAAGCTCCTTTGGTTGATCACATGAATGTTATTAGCCTATAATATTACCCTAATGTATCTACCTCACTGATGACGTTGACTTCCCTCCCCTCTGCTATATAAGCTACTTCACTTCCTTGAATAAACGAGACTTGATCAGAATCCTGTCTTGTCTCCATTTCTTGCGTCCCTGTCCCATGTCTTTGTCAGTCCCCACTCCTCCCCCAGGCGACCTGCGGTGACTGGCCTGCTGGACGGGTCACTTCTATTTTTTGGTAATAATTTGGAAAAGACTGGTTAAGGTTAATTTTTCTTTAAATCATTGGTAAAGCCAACTGGTCTTTGTATTTTCTTTGCTGGAAGTCTTCTGATTATTCATTCATTCTTATCAAGCTTGGTAAGGTTTCTAGAAATTCTCTATTTCAACTAGACCAGTGGTGGAAAATCTTTTAGAGATGTAGCATTGAAAATTCAACCTCAAAACAGGGGAGCCGGGGAGATGGCTCAGTGGAATAAGTACTTCCCTGGCAAGTGCAAGGGCCTAAGTTCAATCCCCGGTTCTGCCAAAAAATAAATAAATAAATAAAAAGAAAATTCAACCTCAAAACCCACTTATCTATCATGAAGCAACAACACTGCAATTAAACCTGAACATGGAGCTTTCAGTTTAGAAAAAACAACTCATACATAAACAACTTTTGTCTTAAATGTAAAACACAGTAACAAGTATACCAGAGGCTCACCACCACTGATCTAGACCATCAATTTCTGCTATATTACAGTATGCTTTTATAATCCTTTTTAGTTCTGTAAAGTCAGTAGTAATGTTCCCTCTTTAATTTCTGATTTTGGTTATTTTGAATCTCTCTCTGTCTCTTTTTTAGTTGATCCCACTTTTCTCTGTGAATTTTATTATTCTAGATACTTCATAGAGGTAGAATCACAAAATACTTGCACCTCTGTGTCCACCTTATTTCATTTAACATCATGCTTTCAAGAATAATGAGTGTACATACTGTTTTAAAAAAATGCATTTTCTTAAATTTGGTTATATAGAAGGGTTATTAAGGCGCAGAGGCTGGGCCTGCCATGCCAGGCCCACCCCCAGGGCATGCTGGGATGGCAACTGAGACTGGGTGTGGTGAAGCATGCCTATAATCCCAGCTCTTTGGAGGCTGTAAACAGGCAGATCACTGCAAATCCAATCTAGTAGTGAGACCCTGAACACCCTATATACCCTTCCCTAAAATACAGAAAAAAAGGGATATTAAACATTGCTTAGTTATTTTAAAAGATGACGAAACTGAAAATAAGGGTGTTAGGTGACTTGTTCAAAGGCAAAAGCTAATTAGATGTAGGGTAAGGGCTGTAACACAGTCTTGTGGCTTTAGGATCTTCTGAAGCCCCCTGAGTCTGAAGTACACAAAGGCAAGCAAGATATGGAACACTGTCCCAATTTATTAGTCTTTGGTGATAATTTGACTGGTATAATTTCCCTTATTTTTATGTGGAAAAGTACAGGATGCTTGTTTCCTTCATCTCTAGTCTCTTAGATGCTTCAACAGTAGTCCCTTGCTACTTCACAGTTCAACTTTCACGGACTCACTGTTTTGTGGGTCTTCAAAAAAATATTAATCTAAATTATTTATTGCATATTTTTTGCTATAGCATGGAATTTTGTGGTAGCGTACAGTACTATACATGTATTTATATGCAGAATGTTTATGGTTTTAAAGGTTTTTGCCTAAAATTTTTAAAAAATATATTAAAATGTTAATTTTAACATATTAAGAGTAGTATATTGAAATAAAACACACTTTGTAGTGTATGCATGTTGTTAAAATTATGCAAGTTTGGGGCCAGGGAAATAGCTCAGTAGAATAAGCACTTCCCTGGCAAGTGCAAGGGCTGGAGTTCAATCCCTGGTTCTGCAAAAAAAAAAGCAAGTTTACAAGTTTAGAAAATTGTTAAGAACATTAGAAGTGTTTTTAAAAGTGTAGGAAAGGTTTGTAAGTGTGTGGGAAGCCCATATTAAAATAAATACAAGGTCACTACTTTGCTGATTCTCACTTATTACAGGGGCATCTGCAAGGCAGCCTCCACAATAAATGAGGAACAACCTTATTCTCTCCTATTTATTTAAGATCCCAAAGTCTCAGGTTCCAGTTCTACTTTTGTCAGTTGGACCATTGAGCATTGCTCTTAATCCCCACTTCTTTACCAATAAAAATGTCAATGATAATTAATATCCACCTAATAGAGGGTGGTGATCTATCTGTCAGCCATTGGGCACCTATTATGTGAAAGTAATGTGGAGAAGAAGATGAGGCAGATAGATAATCGTGAGTGTGAAGAAAGGGTCAGCTTTCTGGTTAGGTAGCCATTGTACCAGTCCTTGTCTATCGGAGGCAATTTTGATATGGCCTGGGAAATTCTGGCAAGTCATGCATTCTGTCAAACCTTTGTTCTGGTTGGTGATCTGAAAAGACAAATGTGTATCTGATGAGGAAAATGCAAAGTTATCATGAGGAACTCCTCTTGGGAAATGAAGGGAAGAGCAGAGGGCAGCAACCCTGGAACTGTGGTGGTAAACACAGACATAGGAAGGCAAGCCAGGAGCCGTAGTATCACGGAGTGGCCTTGGGAGGCTCGCTTTCCATCTATGAACAGAGGCAGGACAGTGTTGGGAGCGGTGCAAGCAGCAGCTCGGGATCCCTGGGTAACAATGTAACAGCTTGGCGCTCCTTGTGGGTTCCGCCTTGCTATGTTCGGAATAACAGGAAGTAGAGTGTGGCCCTGCCCTGTCTGTCGATCCGGACAGAATGAGGGGGCTGCCTGGCAACAGAGTGGGATTGGCTGTATGCTAATATGTGGCTGCTGCTGATTGGCTTAGCTATACTATAAAAGCTGTTGTACTTCCGCAATAAAGCGAGATCTCCCCTTCTACGAAGAAGGCAAGGTGTGTCTGAGTTTTCCTTTCTGCGCCCGACAGGACAGTTTTACCCAACCCACTCAGCCTCCTCCACTTAATTCAGGAGAACTGAGCTGCTCAGTCCTTTGTTGGGTTGTGCTGACCGTGCCTCCACCCCCAAAGAAATCCCCTTTACCTTGTCTCTTTTATTTGGATAACAGCTGTCTCTTCATGGAGTGGCGCAGGGTAGCTTCATCCCTTCATCCACGTAACAGACCGTTAGCTGTTGTACACAACCATCACAACCCCTATACATTATCCTTCCACGCACTAGCCACCCTCTAATGCAGTTTGCTGACTCTCCCATAGTGCACAGTAGGTTAAGTAGGTTGATGGATTAGTAAATGTATGGATTGTGACGTGGTAACCATCTGCCCTATGACATGAATCATCCTCCTTTGGGCCTACGCTGTGTCCCAATGGGATTAAAAAATGTGATTTCCTGAGTGGAACACAAGGTTCTACATGAATCTGAGCCATCTGAGTGGCAAGAGTTTTCACCTCTTATTTATAAGAGTTTTCACCTCTGGTTATGTTCACTTGGCTAAAGGTTGTATTTTTTTTTTTTTTTTTTTTTTTTTTTGGAATATGGGTCTATTCTATGATTCTAAGTGTATAGTTTATGTCTGAATGTCCCCAAAACCCTCATGCAAACATGGAGTTTTTCTGGAGGAGCCTGAATCTGCAGTGTGTGATTGATTTGTAGTGCAATGCCAGGATTCAAAGTTCTAGAATTAAATGTGAATGACTGTTGGATCAGTCCACTGACTGGATAAGATAAATGGAGCAGGAAGACGCTTGCCTGCCTCTCCATTGTTTTTGCTGTTTTTCCCACCATGAACTGTTGTGTCTCCGCCATGTGCCACCCTGCCTTGGAGCTAGCTGGTCATAGACTGAAACCTCTGTACGCTGTGAGATAAATAAAACTTTCTTCCTTTAACTTTGAGTATCAGGTATTTTGTTTCAGCAATGAAAACTTAGTTAAGATAGAATTTGATGCCAGAGAAGTGGGGTCATCGTTGTGTCTATTCCTGGCCGTATGGCTGAGGAGCCTTTGGGTTTGTAGGAAGAGTTTGGAATGATTGGGAGATCCTGCTTTGGAAAGCAGAGCTGAAATGCCGTAGGCTGTTCTGTATGAGAGATTACGGTGAGAACTCAGAAGATCAGAAAGATGGTAAAGACCAGATTTGGGAGGTTTCTGCTCAGAAGGACTTCATTAGTTTTTGGATTACAGGTAATGTGTATTGTGACTTAGCAAAAACTTTGCACTTTGGTCCTGTCAAGACACTTTGCCTGAGGCTAAGATTAAGGGTAGTGGGCTTTAATAACAGACAGACAACATGTGAAGGTAAAACGTACTCTGAATGAATTGTTTATTTAGTACTGCCTTCTGGCCTATTTGTGTGTTAATTTGTTTGTAAAATTTCAGATCACATATTTTATGTCATTAATCCTGTAGGAGAAATTTCAAGATAGTTGAATGTTGAGACAGTGTCATGGCCACTGTTGGAAGCTTTTATCCCAATCTATGTCAAGAATCAAGAGCAAAGACTACAGCAGAATGATTTAAAATGTTGTGAATTTGACCAGAAAGGAAACTCAAGTAAAGCTGTGGGCTTCAAAGATAGGCAGAGAATGTCTTGATTTCTGAGAAGGGACAGGAGAATAGAAAACATGGCCTGAGGTCATCCCAAGACGCAGCAGGACCTCTCTCTTCGCAGCCTCAAAATTGCAAAATGTAAAGACTTTGCTTTGAAAAGAAAGACCCAGAGCACCGAGTTCCAGAATGGTGGCAGCATAGAAAATGTGTTCTTCATAATAGGATTCAGAATGTTCAGTGGTCCAGGTATTTGACACCTAAATCCAAGAGAGAGGAGAGGTTGGCTACTGTTCCAGCTGGTTGCAAACTTCGGCATCATCCAGGTAGTGCTGGTTTTAGAAGCATGCAAAATGCAAGAGTTGTGTGGTCAGAAAGGCTTCCATCCTAATTTTAAAAAAAATACATGGGAGGCCAGGGTAGCATGTTCCTGAGAGGGCAGTGCGTAAAGCTGTGACAGTGACACCCAGGGTGTGATGGAGACCCCAAGAGTTTGGAGAAGCCAGGAGTATGAATCATCTGGGGGAAAACTGCAAGAAGGGAATAGGAATGGCCCAAGAGAGAAGCCATGGGAGCTACAGACACCAGAAGTGATCTAGGGGTAGAGCCACTCAAGCTCTTTGGAGTTTACATCTTGCCACATATGGCCTCGGATGCTACACGTGGAACTACAGGACTTAACGTTTGCCCTGCTGGATTTTGACCTTTCATTGATCCCATCCCTTTGTATCCCCCTGTTTGTAACTTTTGGGATGAAAATGCTTATCTTGTGCCATTGAATGTTAGGGGTTTAAATTTATTTTCATTTGTACAGGGGCTCATGGCTAAAAGTTTGTCTTAAATCTCAGGAGACTTTTAACTTGGAGCTTTAAGTAATGCTGAAACTGTTAGGACTTTGGCAAGTCTTAAAGACAGACTAAATAGCTTTTGCATAAAGGGATGCACATAGATCTTCGGGGGGCCGGGGATGGAATGTTATGGTCTGTGTCCACGCAGCTCCCCAAAGCTCCATGCAGTCATCGAGGTTTTTTGGAGGTCGCTGAATCTAGAGTGTTTAATTGATTTGTATGCAATGCTGAGATTAAGGGTGCTGGAATTAAGGGTGGGTGATCACTGAATCAGCCCACTGACGAGTCAGGCACCACCCTAATCCCAGTAGACTGGCTATGATATAAGAGACCTATCTCATGTTCTTTTGTTCTCTCCCTTGTTGCTCTTGCCGTCTGTGTCTGTTATGCACCACTCTGCCTTGGAGCCACCCAATTATGGACTGAAAGCTCTGCAGACTGTTAGTTAAATAAATCCTTTCTCTTTTGAGTGTCAGGCATTTTGTCTCAGTGATGAGAAAAGTAACTAAGACACTCCGTTATAGTGGATTTAGAATCAGCAGAAACACCCAATGATGTTTAAATATGTCTATTGCCGCTTACCCCAGGAGCTTATACAAGAGAGAGATTTTTGAAAGATACAGACTAAGCTGGGCGTGGTGGTGCAGGCCTGTAATCCCAGCACTCGGGAGGCTGAGACAGGAGGATTGTTGTGAGTTCGAGACCAGCCTGAGGTACAAAGTGAGCTCAAGGCCAGCCTGAACTGCATAGTGAGACCCTGTCTCAAAAAGACAAAAAAAAAAAAAAAAGAAAGAAAGATACAGGCTAGGGCCGGCAAGATAGCTCAGCAGTCTAAAGCGCCTCTCAGGGACCGCTGTTCGATCCCCAGCACCACATGCCATGCCAGCCCCTCCCCCCAGGGTGGGCTGAGCTGACCTCCCCCCCACCGCAAAAAAAGAATCCGTCATGTGTAGCGAGACACTGTAATAAATAAATGAAATTAAAAAAAAAAGAAAGATACAGGCTATATCGAGTATTTAGTATTGCTTTCTGGCCTATTTGTGTGTTGATTGATTTGTAAAATTTCAGATCACATGTTTTATGTCATCATGGATTGAAGTACATTATTGAGGTACATAAAATCATAACGGAAATAAACAATTCATTCAGAGTACATTTTACCTTAATATTCTGTTGTATAACGTAGACATTTTGCTGTTGCCTAACATTTTCATTTGTTTTCACCATTTTTTCTAAATAAATGATTTTCAAGTGGTAATAGAGGTCTTGTTACACAGTTCCTTTTTAATCTCTGTACATTTAGGTCAGACCTCAACAGTTTACACAGAACATTATACCATCTCCCAACATTCAATTTGTTTTTGTTTGGTTTTATTTGATTTGTTGTTCTTATCAAAATTGTGTGAATTTAAATTTTTCTTCTAATTTGATAAAATATTTCTTTCAGATTTGGGTCAAAGTGAGTAGCTATATATACTCTTGGGTGTTACTAAGATAAAGCTGTAAACAAAGCTTTCCGTTAGAACTTTCTCTGTGTTGATATTAACCTATTAAGAGAAAGGAGAACCCATGCTCCTCTTTTAGGCCATGAAGAAGACACTCTTGACCAAGCATAGGAGAAGTAAGAATTAAGGTTACAAACCTGTTACATTCTTAACACTTTAGAAATTGATATTCATAAAGGCCAACTTATATACAGCTGGAGCCAAATCCCATGTTAATGAAGTGCATACATTATATATTTATCTGTATAATTAAATATTATTATTATTATTATTTTTAAATCTTATTTTGAGACTGGGTCTCACTATGTTGCCCAGTTCGGTCTCAAACTCTTGGGTTCCAACGATCCTCTTGCCTTCTAGATCCTCTGGAACTACAGGCACATGCTTCTTTCTGTTCTTGGATTACAGTTAATAAGTTTTGGTGTCTGGTAATACTATGCCCCAAAGTTTTGTCTTCCTTTGCATAATTGTCTTGGCCAAAGGTTGGCAAATTATGGCCTGCCAGGCAAATGTGGCACACTACTTAGCTTTCTGCAAAGTTTTATCAGAACACAGCCATGGGTGTTTGTCTACACATTGTCCATGGTTGTTTTCACGTAACAGTGGCAGAACTGAGTGGTTGCCAAGAATGCATGGCCTATACCTCTAAAATTTGTGCCGCTTGGCCCCTTAGATAAAAATGTTTTCTAATCTCTAGTCTTGACTATTCTAGGTCATTTGTATATTGATACTTTAAAAGCCGTACTGGGATTTTTGAGATGGCACCAATCTTTAGAACAACTAGTTTAGAATTTATGTTTTCTGATGTAAGAATTTGGTGTCTCTCACAGAGTATTTATCTTTAGTTTGTATCAGCAGTATTTTATCATTTAGTTTAGTTCTTAAAGATCTTTTAATAGATCTATGCTTAAGTACTTGATATTTTTGATACTATCATAAATGGTTTTCTAAAAACTGTTTTAAAATAATTTTAAATGAAGAAACGTTGCAAAATCAGTACAAAGAATTCTGTGCACCTTTCACTCGGATTCCCTAAATGTTACCATTTTATTACATTTGTTTACTCATATTCTCTAACATATATTAATAGTGACATTTAAGAAATCATTTTTATCATTGAATCATACAAAAAGGTGATGGTTTGTATTGATGTGGTAGCCAGTGATTTGTTAAATTTGCTTGTTAATTTGAGTCAAAGATTATTCAACCTACATATTGTCATCTGCAAAAATATGTACCATCTCCACACAAGGAATGTTAACAGTATGTATTGAAAACATGTGTAAGCTGGGCATAGTGGTGCAACCCTGTAATCCCACAGCTTGGAAGGCTGAGGCAGGAGGAGCATTGCAAGTTCAAGATCAGCCTCGGCTACAAAGTGAGTTTAAGGCCAGCTTGAACTGCATAGGTAGATCCTATCTCAAAAATACAAAACAATGTATGAAGAAGGAAGAAAGAGAAAAAGAAAGAGAAAGAAAGATAGGAATTAAGAGATGGATGGAGTGGTGAGGTAGAGAAGGGAAGGAAGATAAAAAGGAATTAAAATATTATGTACATATACAAATTTCCCACAAGGAATGTACACATTATGTACTACAAATATGTACTCCTAAACATAAAAATAAAAAATAAAACACAACAAACTTGGTTGAAGGGAAACCTGAAAAAATAGTATATGTGCTGCCGAAGCGAGCACAAAACCTGAAAAAATAGGATAGCGTTATGACTTACTGTGCTGGCTAGAACTGCTAATAAATATTAAGTAGAAAGGATAAAACTAAACATTTTTGTTTTGTTCTCAAACTCAGAGGAAAGGGTTCCATATTTACTACTAAGTTGGATGTTAGCCATGAGTATTTCATTGATGTCATGGTAAAAGTTATCAAAATACCCCCAGGCCAAATATCCTTCATATAAATTTATACAGTCAGGACAACAAATGGATTATTATGGTATTCAGAAGTACGGTGCATTTCATAAATATAACAATCACTGAGAGAGCCAGAAGTAAGAGAGAAGTATGAAGTTCAAGAACAGGCACCACTAAATAGGAGAGTGGTTTTAAAAGCAGGAAGTTGACTAGAAAGGGCATGAAGAAGACATCTGGGGAGCTAGAAATGTATTGCTTTGATCTGAGTGGTGGTGCGTGTGTGTGTGTGTGTGTGTGTGTGTGTGTGTGTGTTTTCAGGAGAAAATAATATACCTTGTGTATGTTAGGCAAATCCTCTACTATTGAGTTATATTGTCCCTATGTCACTGAGCAGCATAAGTACGTCTAATACATTTTAACAAAAAAGCTTTGAAGTTGTGCTTTAGTAGAAAATACAAACTCCGACATGTTTTAGGTAAAGCTTCAGTCTTGTCCTGAGCAGCATCTGCTGGCAAGCACTGGCCCACCCTACCTGTGGGACTCTTGGGAGAGGTTTGGGGCCATTGTCCTTTCTGTGGTCACACATCAGCCAGGTAGTGTTTCTCAAACGTTTTTCCTCTTGCCCTCTCCAGTGACTATGTCGCCCAGTGTTAATACCTCTTTACCAGCCAGGAGACTTGTTGGTTTTATTTTTTAGTAGTTTGTATGAGAAAAATTATAGGCTTTTGGGTGATGCATTTGTAAACTCCCTCTGGAAATTCTGATACCTGCCAGGGACACCAGTCTACACAGCCTGAGCGTCAGTGGTCCGTGCTAATCCTCTTGCAGAAAAGAAAAAAAAGCTGTTCTATAAAAGACTTGTTCTTGGTGAATTTGTATTGGTCCCAAGAAATCAAGACACTCATAGATTATTTAGTCAATAATCAGTCTAGAAAGTTTCCAAGGCAGGGCACTAAGCTCTCAGAGGAGAATTCCTATTTGTCTTAATGACATCACAAACCAATAAAGCTCCATCTGTTTACCAGATTTTACTTTTTTTTTTTTTTTTTTTGGTAAATTCTCTGCCCCCTTTTCTGTTTGTTTGTTGAAGTCTGCCACTTGTTATTTGCAACTGAAAATATCTGAATTCATACAGAAAAAAAAAAAACATGAAAAAATAATTAAGATGTGTTCTATCCATGTACCAACTTCCCACAATCAATGCATGGTTATGGATTGCAAATGTGTACCAAGTAAAAATAAAGAAGAGAAATTACCTTGAGGCAAGTGCTGTAGGCCCACTGACATGTGACTCTTCACCAAATGATGTAGGTACTGCTCTGCAAGCTTATAGCTGAGGAAACCGAGGTTCTGAGAGAACAAATACTCTGCCCAGTCTGGGCGAGACAGGATTTAAATTCAGATCATAATTTTGCTTCATATTCCTCTTGTTTCCACAGCTCACTGTCTCCTTCTTAACCACTATGCCCGAGAGTGTCCTATGCTTTCTGGTTCACAGATGTTCTCTGAGGTGATGACTAGGATGACAACATTGGCCGAATGGCTCTGCATTCTTCCCATCAGGCCTGTTCCATAACGCTGCCCACCAACTCCTGAGTGACCGTCCATGAAGCACTAATGACCCCCTAGTGCCCAGAGGGTACCATGAAAAGGTCTCAGTTGCCGCCTCAGCACACCCTGGGGGTGGGGCCAGCGCAGCATTCCGGGGATTGGACCAGGGCCCTTGAGTCTGTATTTCTTCCTGAGAGATTTGAGGCATAAAATCATATAGTGTATGGGTATTAGCAGCCTCCTCCAGGTTTTTATAAATCCACTGGTACTAATATATATGCCATTGTATGGTACTAATGGTACTAATATATGCAGTCCAATGGTACTAATATATGTACCATGCTTTTTATACTTAAAAATCTACCCTGGAAGTTATTATAGCTCAGAACATAATTTGTAACAGCTGCAGAGAACTTTATAGATTTATCAAATATAGCCTATCCCATAGATCTCTTCTGGCCATATTACATGGTCTGGCTTAGGGGCCTGGCCACAGGCTTAGATACCTACACACACTATTCCTAAAGGTGGATGAGCTGCCTTAGAACATGGTCCTTATGAAGAAAGCAGCAGGTCTGATGCAAACAGTGGAAGCCATGGATCAAAAGAGCAATGTGTGTATAGTATTCCTGTCTGCATGGAGCAGAATCTCCAGGCACAGCCGTTGTGAGAGCTGGGCCTAAATGTCAACAGGCCCGGAAGTGGCCAGGCTCACAGCCTACTCAGCAGATGGCTACTCCACCAGCACCTCTTTGGAAAGATGGGAAGAGGTTTTTCATCCACTCCAGGTAGCCTACCGCTATAAAGCCCACTGCCTCCCATACCTCTTCCCCTTCTTTGCTCACTGTGTCTTCCCTTGGCACTCTGTCTTCCCTTTTTATCTAGAGCAATTCTCTTCCCTTACTTCTTGCCTTTGCAAACCCACAGCCACTGCTCCTGCCTGCAGAGCAGCAGTTCTCCAAGCTTACCCTCTGGATGACCTTCTAGAATCACTGTAGGGCTTGTTGGCAATGTGGTTCCCTTAATCCCACGCTGGACTTGAGATAACCCAGTGGAGGAGGAAGCAGGCACAAGCACTGCTAGCAAGGCCCAAGAATATTCATGTACTAAAGTTGGAGGACCAGATGTGCAAGGTTGTGTCTTTGATACCATCAGTCAGATTCAGGTATTAGGAAGGAGACTGACAGAGTCAAATGGTACTGAGTGTGGTGGTCTGGGGATAGGAAAGCCATCAGATAGGGTGCTTTCTTCGCAAAGAGGACACCGAACAGCTGCACTCATACCTTGGGGATGAAGAAACTTCAGGGATGAAGAAGTTAAAAGGCCAACATATGCTTCTTTTTTAAAAATGGAAGTGGAAGTTATAGGATATAAAGTACATGAATCTAATTGGGTAGCTTGATGGATTTTTTTCCTAATTGCACTCCTATGGAACCAGCACCTCTATCAAGGTGTAGAGTATAGGTCTCAGGGGCCTTCTTCCTTGGCCCAGGGGTAGCTGCTCTCTTGCCTTCTACCACCACTGAATACTTTTGTCTGTTTTTAAACTTTATGCAGACAAACTCATATAAGTGTACTCTTTGGCCTCTTCTGTTCATCATGATGTCTGTTGATTCACCTACAGCTTTGCATAAAGTACAGAGTCCATATTTTCATTATATTATACCAGGAAGTCAGCAAATGGTTTCTCCAAAGGACAAGATAATAAATTGATTTGACTCTTTCGTTTTTTTTGGTCCAGGAATTGAACTCAGAACCTTGTACTTGCCAGGAAGGTGCTATGCCACTGAGCTGTATCTCTGCCCTTTGCCTCTGTTTTTGAAACATAGCAATAGATTAACCCACCAGTGAGACGTAGGCTATAGGTTAGCCCTGAGTTATGATCTATGTTGGGTAATAGTTCTATGATCTTGGCCAGGTAGTAGCTACACAAACAGATGCATTTAGTTAATTTTTGTCTTGTTGAAAGCATTTGAGCTATTTTCACTCTTGAATTTAGTGACCAGGGCCCCTGTGTGCTTTGGTGAATATTGGCACTCATTCTGTGGAGCAGAAGGAGCACCAGGGGTAGGCCATAAGGGGGACATGCATAAGTAATGCCAGTGGTTGTACCAATTCACAAGCTACCAGTAAAGCCTTTCTAGATTTTCTATAATTCTTGGGGCTGTCAGTTGTTTTAGTTCTAGCCATTTGGGTAGGTGTATGGTGACGTCTCATTTTCCTGGCAACTGATGACAAACGCTTTCAGATGCTCATTGGACAGTTGGATGTTCTCTTCTTTAAAGCCAAATTTTTTTACTACTTCAAATGATTGAATGTTTTTCTTTTTCTTGTTGGTTTATAGGAATTTGATACATGTATTTTCGATTTAAATCCTTTGTTAGATAGAAATATGCAAATATCCTCATTGAGCATTTTAACTTTCTTTGTTTCTTTCATTCTTTCTTAAAGTTTTACAGTTTATTAAATCCTCTCGTGAAAAAAGTCACAGTCACCAGACAAGCACTGTAGAATCTTTCCTCCTTCAGCTTTTTGCCAGCATCAAGGCTAGCCTTTGCGGTATTGTGACTTTCTTCACTCTGTTCTCGCATTCCTTCTGCTGCTTTCCTGAGGTCTTTTTCTTCTCATACAGGCCGTGTCTTGCAAGTCTATGTTTGGGCTCGTTTTTCATCCCATAATCCAGGGAATCATAAATCATGCCAAAACCAGTCATCTTGCCACCACCAAAATGGGTTCTGAATCCAAACACCAAAATGACATTTGATGTGGTCTGATACATTTTGGTGACTTTTCCACTAATTTCTGTCTTAGGTACTGTTGCTTTCCCAGGGTGAAGAACATCAATGACTCTTTTATTTTCTCTGAAGAAGTCAATTTGTCATGAACTTCCAGGTTCAGATAGTTACTGTGTCACTCATGACAGCAATGGATCATCAGACAGCCCTTAACTTTCTTAGTAAGGTCTTGTGATGAAGTTTGTAATTTCAAGAAAGTTCGACATATCAGTCTTGTCTTTTATGGTTAGTGTTCTTTTGTGTTCTAAGAAATCTTGGCCTAGGCCTGGTGTGGTGGTACATTCCTGCAATCCCAGAACTCAGGAGACTGAGGTAAGAGGATTATTGCAAGTTTGAGCTACAAGTGAGCTCAAGGCCAGCCTGAACTGCATAGCAAGACCCTGTGTCAAAGACAAAGAAAGAAAGAAAGAAAGAAAGAAAGAAAGAAAGAAAGAAAGAAAGAAAGAAAGAAAGAAAGGAAGGAAGAAAGGAAGAAAGGAAGAAAGGAAGAAAGGAAGGAAGGAAGGAAGAAAGAAAGAGAAATCTTGGCTTGTCCCAAGTATATGAAGATATTTCCTCATTTCCTTTATAAAGCTTTCTTGTTTTGTGATCTAACTTGAGTTAATTTTCATGTTTGGCATAAGGCAGGGATCAAATTTTGTAGGGAAATCCAATTACTCCAAAACCATTTAATGGAAAGACTATCTCCCCAACCCCCCGAAGTTTTATAATAGGAAGCTTGCATTTACTGTGAAGCCTTAGTACTTCTGTTTGTGTTTGGTGCAGGGATTGAACTCAGGGCCTTGCACATGCTAAATAGCTACTCTATCACTGAGCAACACCCCAAGCCAAGGAATTCTAGTTTATAGAAGAAATGTAGACACATGTCATGCATTCAAAACTAGGGAGGTCATCCAGATTTTTAAACCTGGGAGGAGGAGATGAAGTGAGGTTACAGGTCCCCTGGGCTGGAATAGCATGGAATTAACAGCTGCAAGGTGAAGAACATCTGAAATCAGAAAGTTCGTATTTTCTAACTGAAATTCCCTGGCTCCCAGGTGTCACTCTGAGGGCTGTGACCCCAAGCCAAAACTTGTGCCATTTCTAGAAAAACTGGAGATTTCCAAGAAACAGTGAAGAAAAGAACTCTGCTTTGCATGTTTAAATGTTTTTAGTACTTTTCATTTTGTCCAGACCACATTTATACTTCTGGTGGAAAGTAGGCTCTCAGCCATAAAAGACTTAAGCAAGGCAGTGCTGATGGCAACAGTAACTGGGGAAAGTCCTGTATATTTTGGGCTCTAGAACTATTTATTTCTACCAATGAAAGAGAGACTCAGGTTTTATAGACACCAGACTGAAGATTAATATTTTCCAGGCAGATGTCTTCTGTCCAGTTATTTCCTGGGCTGTTCCCCTAGGCTTTCTTGGTAGCTACATGAGCCCTGGCAACCAGTCTGGCATTTTCAAGGGACAAGAAATTCACTCCTGTACACATTGCAATGATTTCCCCTAAGGAGGGACGGAACTGTTTGTGACTTCTCACTACTTGCGAAGCAGCACCATGTATGTGTCTTAGACTTGGCCGGTGACCCCTGAGTTAGAGGTGACAGTCCTGGTCCATGAGTTGATGCTAAAAGAGTATTTTAT
This sequence comes from Ctenomys sociabilis, assembly GCA_004027165.1. NCBI lineage: Eukaryota > Metazoa > Chordata > Mammalia > Rodentia > Ctenomyidae > Ctenomys > Ctenomys sociabilis. The sequence continues at coordinate 3,172 of PVKA01041622.1, read as the reverse complement.
TCTCAGACTCATGACTTATTCCTGAGAACCTCAGGTCTGAAGGACAGTCCTTTTTTGGGGTAAGACACTTTTGGATCTCTGGACTCCACTAACCAAGGAGAATGTTAATTTTCCGATGGCAAATTAAATTGTAATATGTTCACTCCAACTATTTTTATTTCACCTCACATTGCAATTAACTATTGCAGTTAAATGCAGTTTACTGTCTGCCATATTAATCAATGCATTTATCCCAAAGTGTTTATCAAGGCATGTTAAGGTACTATACTGTCTCGGTTATTTTTCTCTCATTACTGAGACAAAATACCCAATACCCAAAACTAAGGAAGGAAAGGTTTATTTAGCTAACAGTGTGTGGAGATTTCAGTCCATACTCAACTGGATCCAAGGCAGAGTGGCACATGGCAGAGGGCAGCAGTTCATGGTGATGGAAAACTGCAAAACAAGAGCAAAAAGGCAGGAGCAGCTGCAACAACAGCAGCAGCAGAGAACAAGTCTATCTCCCTTGTGTTGCATTCAGGCTATCCACCCCAGGCCGGGTGGAGCACTCACGCCCATAATCACAGAAGCACTCACACCCATAATTCCAGCACTGGATTATGAATTAATCATCAACTCCAGAAGTCCACCCCATAACTGCATGAGGCTTTGGGCGTGGGGAGACACCTAGATGCAAATCACAACACATGCTAAGCACCCGGTGCACTTGAATGAGTGAAGCAGACAAACATCTTGCTCTGTGGGAATCTCATTCTAGTGGGGGCAGTCAGATAATGAAGAAATAAATAAGTAAAATAGGATGCAAAGCTAAGCTCCAAGGAAGACAGAGCACGGAAAGGGAAAGCAGAGGGACTAGGGAGGGGCCGGGGATTTTGAATAGGGGTAGTAGGATGGCCTCCATGAAGACTTGAGGGAGAAGGGGAGCAGGTCACTGGCTGTCTGGAAGAGGACCTGTTCATGCCAAGATTCACCTCCGCAGGGGCCTCCAAGTTTACTCCCAAGATTGAGCAAATTTTAAAACCAAAGTTTAAAGAAAAGCATCTCTGCTCCCTTCTTTCCTTCCTTCCTCCCTTCCCCCTTCTCTCCCTTCCTTTCCTTCCTTTCTTTTCACACACATTAAGCACCTGCTATAGACCAGCCTCCCTCACCCTAATCACTTTCCTGTCATCAGGAAACAAAAGGACCGAGCTTTCCAAGCCTCTCAAACAGGAGGTGAACATCTTCAGAAATGTTCCTGATAGGGCAGGACAGACGGAGCTTTAGTGATGGATTAAGTCTCTCTAATATTAAAACTTCAGAGATGCCCTGGGAATGAAATTAAATTGTAATATGTTCACTCCAACTATTTTTATTTCACCTCAGGTAACCTCTATCTTCTGAGGTCTTTGATGGGTATTTTAATTAAATGATGAAAAGCCCTTTGTCTCCTGATGAGGCTTGAAATGTCCTCATTCTTCCACCTCCCTCTTGTCTTGATGGCTGTGAAGTGCACCTTGTTCTCAGCAGGCTTTTGAGGGGCAGGGCCCGGCTCTCGGCATAGCTTCCACACAAGCCCTGCACCCAGGTTTATGGGTACCTTCCCAGTACAGATGGGGCAGTCACTTGCAAATGAAGTAGTGCTGGGAACTTGATAAATACTGTTGAAAACAACCTGACCCAAATCTCTGCTCTGGCCTGTTGTAGGCAACTTAAACCTTTTTGACGCTATACTTCAGCTTCCTGACTTCTCTGACATGATGGACCAGAGCTATCTGTGCAGTGCTATAAATGCTTTGCCTGAAGGCCCATCATTTGACCATGCAGATTCATGCTACCCCCATTCATTCCCTCTTCCTCGAAACCTTAACACAATGTTGAATTCTCAATCTTAACCTACATCAGTTCTCTCTGCTATCTTCCCAGCTCAGTAAGGGGCATCCCTGTCTATCAATCACAGCAGGCAGAAACCGAGAGTCACCTCTGCTCTGTGTCCACCCATCAGCAAATCCTGCTGGCTTCATTTCCAAGAAATGCAGTGCAACTTTGTCTCTCATGACCTGTGTGAACTTTGGTAATCTGGCTAACTTCCCTGCAACTTTCCTCGTAATAACTTGGAGACAATAATAACCCTACCTCAGAGGACTGTTCTGAGACACAGAAGTTAACGCATACAATGAACAGGGGCCAGCACACTTGTGTGAGCCAAGGTCATGGCTGTGTTCTTATCCTTAGGCAGCAGGGAGTGCAGTAATTATGCTTTTCATGCAACACACTTTAATTAAAATGCATGAATTACTGCATTAAAAATATAGGGCTGGCCAAATAGCTCAGCAGATTGAAAAGCCTGCAAGCAGGCACAGGGGACTGGGGCTTGATCTCCCAGACTGCTGTGCCAGCCCTGCCCCTGGGGCATGCTGAGATGGCAACTGAGACTGGGCTTGGTGGTGTCCCCCTGTAATCTCAGCTCTTGGGAGGCTGTAAACAGGCAGATCACTATGAGTCCAATCTAGTAGTGAGACCCTGAACATCCTGTAGAACTAAATACAAACTATGTATATATATATGGGCTGGGGAGATAGCTCAAGGTTTGGTCCCTGGCACCACATGCTGTGCAGGCCCCAGAAGCTGCACTGACCACCCAAACAGGGCATGATGGCACACGCCTGCCATGCCAGTGCCCTGGAGGCTGAGACAGGAGCATCACTATGAGTCCAAGCTGTGTAGCAAGACCCTGTACCAAATAAATAAAATAAAATAAAGGAAAAAATTAATCTAAAAAAAACACAGGAAAAGAATAATGACATGGAAAATTATGTGTCTCATTTATTAAGAATGAACAAAAATATGTTACAAAATGGTGCGTATGTGCGATGATTTCATTTTTTGGGGAAAGAAACTTATGCCTGCATGTATTTGAGTAGAAGAACCAGCCAAGTTAATGGTGTAACTGCCCTTTAGGTGGTACAGTTATATAGGTCTTTAATCATCTTTTGCTTGGTCTTTATTTTTCTATAATAAATTATATGTACTTCTTGTGATAAAAAATTAACCAAGTGAAAGGAAGCATTTATGAGGACCTTTGGCAATTCCCTCACCTATGGGATGAAAGATCCTCACTCCTTTGCAGAGCGGCCAAGAGGCTTGTGAAATGGCCCCTGCTATAATTTCCTCCCTTTTCCTAGCCCTACACACA
>PVKA01041621.1:0-17985 GCA_004027165.1 Ctenomys sociabilis | reverse complement strand
AAAAAAAAATGGCAAAGTGGTAGCAGAACTGAAACAGACCTTTGAACTATTGGGCTTAGTGAACACATATGAGCATTCCATCCAGCAACATGTGATTACATATTCTTTTCAGCTGCACATGGAAAGTTTTCTAGAATAGACCATATACTCGCCCATAAGTCACACTTAATTATAAGCAAGAAAAGAGATTATCCCAGGCATGTTATCTGACCACAGTGCAATAAAACTGGAGATTAATGGCAAAAGGAACCACAAAAATCTTATAAATATATAAAATTAAATAACACTATCCTCAGCAACCAGGCGGTTACAGATAAAATAAAGCAATATCTATAATTCAACAAAATGTCAAGCAAACTTACTGGAATTTGCAGGAATCAGTGAAAGCATTTCTGAGAAGGAAATGAATACCAGTGTATTCATGCATTAGAAAAACAGAGTGAGAACAAATAAATACCCTAATGCTGCACCTCAAGCTTGTAGAAAAAGAGGAGCAAACCAAGCCTAAAGCGAAAAGGCAGGAAGAAATCATAAAGATTAGAATAAAAATGTATGCAATTGAGACAAATAAAAAATACAAAGAATTAATGAATATAAAATCTGGTTCTTTGAGAGATTTTTTTAAATTTATTTTTTATTTTATTGAATTACAAATATCAATCACAGTTTTAAGACATGTTAACAAGACATATTTGATAAATTAATACATTGCAAACTGTTTTCATATTGTTTTGGTATCGGACAAGGTACATACATGATATCATACTTACACACATTATTATAGCAGATGTCACTTATCAGTAAATTAAGAGGGTAGCTGTTTACTTATCTTATTTTTTATACCTGAATTATATCAAAAATTCAATAATTATTTTCCTAGTGGATCACCATAGTACTAGAAGCCGACATAATATCCTCTCCAACCACCATCAGTGCAAATCTTGCCTCTCATAGGATTATGTAGAAGCACAGCGTTATCTATCCCAATTGTACTGGCCATACCCCCAAAATTGCTGTACAGATTTAATGCAGTCCCTATCAAACTGCCACCAACATACCTCCCAGATATAGAGAAATCAATCCTAAAATTTATTTGGAACCACAAACGACCTAGAATAGCAAAGGCAATCTTGGCCAATAAAGACAAGGCAGGAGGCATCACAATTCCTGATTTGAAATTATACTACAAAGCCACTCTGATAAAATCAACATGGTATTGGCAACAAAATAGACCTGAGGATCAGTGGAATAGATTAGAAGATGCAGAGGCATCTACGAAAATACTCAGCCATCTTATCTTCGAAAAAGGGGCTACACAAGCTCACTAGAAGAAAGATAGCCTCTTTAACAAATGGTGCAGGAAAACATGGCTTTCTACATGCCAAAAACTAAAACTTGAGAGATTAAATAAAATTGATAAAACTCTAGCTAATCTCACTAAAAAGAGGAAATAAAAAGCTCAAATTCAAGCAATAAGGAATGAAAAGTGGAAAATTACTATAGATCCCATGGAAAATCTAAAGGTCATAAGTTCCTATTTTGAAAACCTGTACTTTCTTCAAATCAAAAACATAGAGAAATGGACATATTCCTAGATAGATGCAAATTGCCAAAACTGAATCAAGAAGGTATAAAACCTTTGAATAGCCCAATATCAGCCAATAAAATTGAAAATGTAATCAAAACTTACAAACAAGAATAAAGCCAAGATCCTGATGGATTTAAAGCTGAATTCTATAAGAAATTTAGAGAAGATTTAATCCCAATACTCACCAAACTCTTGAAAGAAATTGAAAAGGAAGCAATACTCAAAAATCACTCCTGGAGGCAAGCATTATACTGGTATTAAAGCCAGAGCGAGATTTATTCCTAAAAGAAAACTGCAGGCCAGTCTTCCGCATGAACATAGATGCAAAAATCCTCAGTAAAATTCTAGCAAATAGAAAATAACAAATCGTCAAGAAGATTATACACCATTACCAGGTAGAACTCATCCCAGGGATGCAAGTGTGATTCAACAGATGCAAATCTATAAGGAAAATATACTGTATTAATAGAGCCAAAACCAAAAACTGCACGATCATCTCAATTGATGTAGAAAATTCTGTTGACAAAGTCAAACACTCATTCATGATCAAAGCCCTACAGAAAATTGGAATAAACTTCCTTTACCTCCATTTGTATTAAATCCATGTATGACAATCCAACAGCCAACATAACTCTAAATAGAGAAAAATAAAAACTTTTACTCTGAAATCAGGTACAAGATTAGTGTGTCCTTTATCACCTCTCCTATTTAATGAAGTTCTAAAAGCAATAGCTAGAGCCATTAGACAAGAGAGAAAATTTAAAAGAATAAGAATAAGTTAAACTCTCATTATTTGCAGATGACATGATACTATACTTGGAACACCCAAAAACTCCACCAAGAAACACCCAGAATTAAAAAGCAAATTCGGGTAGCAGAGCAGGTTACAAAATCAATACCAAAAATCAATTGCATTCCTCTACACAGATAACAAACACAATGAGAGAGATTAGAGAAAAAACAGCCTTTTATAATAACATCCCAGAAAATGAAATACCTAGGAATTAATCTAAGGAAGTAAAAGTAAAATTTCATCTCTATGATGAAGATTACAAAGAGATCAAGGATAGTTTTAGGAAATAGCAATATATTCCTTGCTCTTGGATAGGAAAAACCAATATAGTAAAAATGGGCATTCTTCCAAAATTGTTATACAGATTTAATGCAGTCTCTATGCAAATACCACCAATGATCAAGAGAAAACATTCCTAAAATTTATTTGGAACCACAAAAGATGTAGAATAGCAAATGCAATCCTGGGCAACTAAGGCAAGTCAGGTGAAATTACAATCCCTGACTTGAAATTATACTAAAAGGCTACCGTGATAAAATCAGCACTGTATTGGAAAAAAAAAAAAAAAAAAAACAACTGGAGGATCAATGGAACAGACTGGAAGATGCATATACAACTACAGATATCTTACCTTTGACAAAGGGGTCAAACACATTCACTTTAAAGAAGATAACCTGCTTTACAAATGGTACTATAAAAACTGGCTTCTCCACATACCAAAAAGTAAAACTAGCCATGGATCTATTGCCATGCAATAAATTAAAAATGGATTAAGGATTTCAACTTTAAAATAGAAACACTAAATCTCCAGGATGAGAAAATTGATAACAAAGAGATTGGCACACAGTTCATGAACAAAAAATCAAATTGTCTGGGAATTAACAACTGGGGCCTCCTTTTATTACAAAGTTTATGTGCACCCAAGGAAATTGACAATAGGGTAGAGAGACAACCCACGAATTTGGAAAAAAGCTTAAATAATAAGAACTCAGACAAAGGTGAGTATATAAGATATATATAAAATATGTATTTATATTTAAGCTATATATATAAAAGTTACTTATACACTTTCTAGAGTATATAAATAACTACAAATATTAGGGCCACAAATTTAAAGACTCAACTCAAAAATGGGCATCTGAGATGAATACACACTTCTCAGAAGAAGAAATACAAGAGGCAAATAATTACTTGCAAAAATGATCAACATTACTGGCCATTCCTGAAATGCAAATTAAAACAAAATTCAGATACCATCTCACTCCAGAAACAATGGCTACTATAAGTAAATCAACCAACAACAAATACTGCAGAGGCTGTGGGTTAAAAGAGACCCTTCTGCACTGCTGGTTGGAATACAGACTGGTACAACCACTGTGGCAAAGCAGTGTGGAAGTAATCTAAATTACCCGGATTAATTCCTAGGTATTTCATTTTTGGGGATGTTATTATACAAGCCTATTTTTTCTCTAATTTCTCTCATAGTGTTTGTTATCTGTGTAGAGGAATGCAATTGATTTTTGGTATTGATTATGTAACCTGTTATGCTACTGAATTTGCTTTTTAAAAACTTAGACTAGAAATCCCATTCAATCCAGTCATTCTCCTTTTGGATATTTTTTCAAATGAACTGAAAATACCACACCCCAGTGATTTGTGTGCACCCATGTTTATACCAGCCCTATTACTCACAGCCTATTCTTGGAAGCAACCAAAATGCCCATCACCTGAGGAGTGGATGAAGCAGATGTGGTATTTTTTATGTGATAAAGAATTATTCAACTATAAAGAAAGACAAACCCAAGGACTTCATAGGTAAGTGAATAAAATTAGACTCTATACTCATAAGTGAAATAAATCAGAACCACATGTGTAAATATATTGTCTCCCTAGTGTAGGAGCACAAAAAAGAAATAAATCTGAAAGTTATATTAGATATAGTAAAACAGAGAGACATGGAACTTAAGGATTAAACAATGATGACAGAAAACAAAAAATATATGAAAAGAGGCAGCAGGAAAAATAAGCAAGTATATATACAAGAATGCTGAGGTGTTTGTAATAACAATATCCATCAGTTATCTTTTTTTTAATATAACAGTTAACGTGTAGAATTTTCACTTTCACTAACTATATGCTGATATCTGAAATCTAAGCAACTACATTGAGGACAGCAATGTGTAACACAAAACTCATGTTTGAATACTTGTCATCTTTATCTTCCAAATATATACCCTTTCTAATGTCATAGCAATTATTACTCTATGCCTTCAAAATATATGTTTATAAAAGACAAAAAGAAAAACAAAATAGACAAGAAAAAAGTTTATTGTTTCTGGAAAAGAAGTGGTAATATCCAATCACATGTTCAGTCTTATATAACTAAATCTGTTAATGTGAGCAATAGATTTGATGATAAATAAAACATATCAACCATTGTTAATCAGCTATTCTTATTCTGAAAATTTATAACATGTATTGTTGTATTCTATCCTTTTTCAGTCATTGCATTTCTTTTTTTTTTCATTTATTTTTATTTTATTAAGATACAAATTTCAATCAGACAGTTTCAAGACACCTTAACCATACACATTCAATGAATTAATACATTGCAAACTATTTTCACAACGTTTTGGTATTGCACAAGGTGCATACATGATATTATATTTATAGATATTATTTTAGCGGATATCTCTTATCAGTGAATTAAGAGTGTAGTTGCTTACTTATCTTACTTTTTATACCTGAATTATATCAAAAATTCAATAATTATTTACCTAGTGGATGACCATAGTACTAAAAGCCAGCATAATATCCTGTCCAACCACCATTAGTGCAGATCTTGCCTCTCATAGAATTATGTAGAAGCACAGCGTTATCTATCCCAACTGTACTGTCTATACACACACATCATGATTTTTTCTTTCTACAACCCTTCCTTTGACTACACCTGTCAAAAGTGGGCACTCCATTGACATTCAACTAACTTAGGTGCTTGAACTCGACACCACAATCCAACACAGTCCAGCATTCTACAACCATAGTGAGTTATTCAAAGAAATTGTTGACCATATCCATTTACAGCTCAGCTTAATATTATGGGCTCACAATGTGTACTTCATTTTTATACTTTTCTGCTGGATGGTTAAGACCTAGGTAGATCAAGACTTATATACCAACACATGAACTTTATATTTCCTATGTGGTCATTGAAGTCCTCTCAGGGTTTATCTTGTAGTCCTGTACATTATTCTGTAGTTCCTTTGTCTGTGTCATCCATGTGGATGAGTCACGGCCAATACTTGACCAGATTGCTCTCTGTGAGAACTAGAGAGAAAGTTTTCTCTTCATGTGACTCTCCCCAGGCACACTTTAGAACTTCAATGTCTTTCCTCTGTGGCTCTATAATCTCCTTGTTCAGAAAATTTGGAGCTCACCTGAGTTTCATGATATTGCAGTACAGGATCTCCTATGTCCTGAGTCTTCGCTGACCTTGAAAGGCTAGGGCCAAAATGTTGGCTGGGCTTGTGGCTCTTCTATTTTTCCAACTCTGACTTGTGATCTTAGGTTGTTAGCCATCCAGAAGAAGAGCTGATTAGTATCCTGCAGCATATGGGGAATTTTCCCAAAGGATCTGGATACATTGTATCATAGAGATATATGTGTACCTATGTTTATAGCAGCACAATGTGTTATAGCAAAATGTTGGAAACAACCAAGATGTCCATCACATGAGGAATGGTTGAAAAAGATGTGGTATTTCTATATAATGGAGTATTACTCAGCTATTAAGAATGATAAGTTTGAAGCATTTATACTGAAGTGTATGCCACTTGAACATATACTCATAAGTGAAATAAGCCAGACACATATGTGTAAATATCATATAGTCTCCCTAGTATAACAAGCGAAAAGCAGAAATACAAAGTAAAATACAACGTACAACAAGTAAAATCAATTTCATCTGTCTTTTTTTCTAGCTTTTGCCTTTTATGTTTTGTTTTATTTATTTTTTTATTTTTTTTTATTTAGGGCTGGATCTATAAGATCAACAGGGTCTCACTGCATAGATTCAACTTATAGTAATCCTCTTGTTTACAGCCTCCCAAAGGCTGGGATTACAGGCGCCTCAGTCCCAGTCTCAGCATGCACTGGGAACAGAGCCAGAACAGCAGGCCTGGGAATTGAACTCCTGGCCCCTGCGTCTGCCTAAGCATTGCTGTAATCCACTGAGCTATTTGGTCAGCTCTTCTGTCCTTTACTCTTTAAAATGAAATAATAAGGGAACGGGGAGATAGCTTAGTATAATAAGCCCTTCCCTGGCAAGTGCAAGGGCTTGAGTTGAATTCCTGGTTCAGCCAAAACAAAAATAGAAATAATAGAATGAAATTTAATGAAAAAAATTGTATCTTCCTCGCTGTTGATTAATCAAATACTTTCCTCCTAGTAATAAGTCAGTCTTTTGTATCTGCAGATTTCTTGGTATACAGTACTGTAAATCAATTATTTGTCCAACAGGAAAAAAATATATAAGAAACTTTTTTCAAAAAGTATAGCAGTTCATTTTCATTCTTTTTTTTAAATGAGAATTATTTACTCATCCACTTACCATGCTCAAATTGGCATATATTGTGAGAAGACAAATATGGTTTTGGTCAAGGTAATCACATGACTAGACCAAGCCCTTATGCTCAAAATGAGAACTGAGGCTGAAATCCAAAAGATAGATAACTTACATTAGCTGTATGGCTCCCTATTTAAAAATATAGTAAGCTGAAAAATAAAAAGTTGTGTGTAATTTGAAAGTAATATCTGCCCTGATGTAACTTGACAATGCTTATGGTTTTTTATTTTATTTTATTTTCTTCCTTTTATGCAAGTAATTTTATTTATTGCTTGAGAAACATCAATGTATTTATTTTGTCAACCTAGACATGCTGGAGTTATTAAATAGTGCATGTTCTAAGTATTGCAATTCTTTTTTTTTAATTTAAAAAATTGGGAATTCTGAAAATTTCATCGTAAAGAAAATGAAAAAAGGAGGAAAAATTCCCATTAAATATTACAAATCATCAGCTTAATGAGAACAATATTATGTACCTAAAATATCATTTTTTACTTGAAATATGGGAATGGAAAATAGAAATATTTTAATAAGAATAGTTCTTTTTCACTGTGTCGGTTTGCTTTCTCAATTAGCACATCACTCTATAAGACACTCATAAGGACGAGCGGGTATATTGTATGTGAACTCCATGGATTTTGATTTGAGTGGTTTGCATTGAATTTCACTGGATGCCATTGAAATGGTTATATATTCAATATATAACCTTCGATCTGGGTAAATGCCAATCCTACTGGAAAATACTGAAGTGAAAGTGTTCTGTAACAGAAAAGAAATCATCAATTTGTTTTTGAATACTCAAATTATAGCATAATGGATGCTATATTGCAACTAATATTCTTGCACAGCATCAAAAATGTACAGCAAAACAATATTCTCATGAATCTATCACCAGGCCAAAAAAAAATATTTTGTGTTCTAAAAGAAACCTTCTATGTTGAAGAAAATGTCAATATTAGCATAATTTTAGTTCCATTTTGGTTTCTTTTGATATAAGGAATTTAAACTTATATTGCAATGTACTAATAAATTTGTTTTGATGCTTTGAAAACACAAGGCTTTAGCCCAAAAGCTTAAGAAGGAAAGAAGAATTTTCTAGCTTCCAGAAAAGCAACAATTTGATTATGTGGCAAAAGTTTTGCTACAACACAAAATGAAACATTTTAATTTGTTGCAATTGCTATAAACTTTTGGCTACAGTATATGTGCTTCCATCAAGTCAAAGTGTGGTAGCCAACAAGAAAAAGGAAAATCACTTGGAGAAATTTGGAATAAGCCCATATTCTTTTAAGCCTTTGGCTGGAGACCTGGCTCAATGACTGAGCTCTCGCCCTGCATGCTTCAGGCCTTTTCTGGCACCACAAAAACAAAAGATTTTATGCCTAAAAACATGATAAGCATTACTTATATATTGGTAGAAAATAATTCTTCTTTTTTTTTTTTTTTTCTCCAGTGGATAAAAGTTCCTAATCGCTAAAGCTTGTTTCATGAATTTTCTTGAAGGTGATGTTACATTAAATGTCAATGAAAGAATGTCAGTATTCAAGACAAAAATATGAGACTTACAACCAAATTGAGAGAATAACGTAATTTTGCTGCAGAATTTCATTATCTTTTATTTTCTCCTATTCTTAGTTTTGGAAATAATTACCTTACTTAAAACCATTTCTTCCCTCCCATGTCTGAAGATACATTATCAAACAGGTTGGTTTATGAATACGAAGCACTGAAAAATTCAAAAGTGATATTTCCACATTCATTCCACAATTCTCTCATGAAATCTTTTGAGAAATAATTATGACATAATAATTCCGATTTGCTGTACCTAAGCATCTCAAAAGAGAAAGTTTTCCTGGCAAGCATACTTTTGAAATGTCAGACAAGCGTTTATTCCACTGAGCCATCCCCCCACCCCCGGCCAAGTCAACAACTTCAGTCATTGCCAATCTTACGGAAAACCCATTACTTTTATGGACTACTGGACTACATTGAAATATTTTTCTGAATTCAGGCACCTACAATATTTAAATGAGGATGGCTTATCTTTCTCTGACAAAACTAAACAAAAAAAAAAAAAACAGGGATACAAATGAAAGATCATTTTGTATCTATATGTTCAAAAGAGTTAGGATAGATACACAGCTGCATCCTCTTGGATTGTCCAATAGAGATATTTATTCTAGTAGTGTTTGTGGACACGATATCATGTCTGCATCTTGTACAATGAATAACCACTAAGACACCAACATGCAATGTATTAATTATTGAAACTGTGCTAATAATCAGTTTTAGAAATGTCTCATTGCTATTTGTTTCTCAATATAACTATGTTTTCAAAAAAAAAAGTTTTCCACCATGTTTCTTAAAAATATTTTTTAAAATTAATCTCAGATAGGGGCCAGGGACATGGCTCAGTGGAATAAGAGCTTCCCGGGCAAGTGCCTGAGTTTAATCCCTGATTCCGCCAAAAACAAAAGTTTATCTCACATAAGTTGATCTATTTATAAAAGTAGCTGTTTCTTTCTTTTTTTTTTTTTTTTTTTTTCAGAACTGGGGATTGAACTCAGGCCCTTGCACTTGCCAGATAAGTGCTTATTCTGCTGAGCCTTCTCCCTAGCCCCAAAAGTAGCTGTTTCTAGGACATGAAAAATTTAAAATGTTCTTTTGTTACATTGTATTGTATTACAAAGTATTGACACAATTTCTAGAGGTGAAATTCATGTTTGGTTAATCACTTGAAAAGTTGTGAAAGATATGCTCTCAAATATATCATTTGCATAAGAAAGAAAAATTGGAATTAAGACATTTGTCTTTGTATTTTGAACAAGAAACACATTTGTTTGTTTTTTCTATATAGTTCTTAGGGATATGTTAATTTCATTCTCTACAGCTTGATACAGAAACCTACTGCAATGAGATCAAATATTTGAATTGTAATTAAATGATTTTAAAGGAAATATTTTGCTAGTATTTAGAAATATAAAAACCAGATTTTCATTTTTCAATTCTCATTATGTCCATGAATTTAATATGGTAGTTGTTGTGGTCAGTTGTCTCTGTGAGGGATAATATTTATTTTAATAAGTCCTTAGTGTATTGACAATTCCTCAAGGAATATAGCTTCAAAGAAACAAGAATAGGTTTGCAATCCAAATGTCTTGGTCATATTTATTATTCTTTTATACTTTAATTTATGTCATTTTTTAATTAATACTTTTAGTCCATTCTAGGTTACATAGGAAAGAGAGGTTTATGCCAGAATGATCAATTAAGCCCTAGCAAGGCTTTCATATACTTTAAAAAACTTACAACTCCTTAACATAATCTTAAAAACTCAGATTCTTGAAATTTTACCTGGTGAGAACAATGAAATCATATTGCATCAAGAGGCAGGAGAGTTGACTCAGTGGAATAAGTGCTTCCCTGGCAAGCACAAGAGCCTGAGTTTAATCCCCAGTTCCACCAAAAAATAAAACATAAATAAAGTTGTATGTCACAGTGCATCAGGGCCCCTGAGGTGGGTGGACAGGGATAGACTCAGAGTGGCTTCTTCACAGTGATCCACAGAAACTGACAACAGTCTTTACAGGTCCCTGAGCTTCACCTTCTAAACTCCCCTGAAGTTATGAGTCAACCAGATGTTAACCTCTAAGTTGTTTTACAAAACCAGTGGTAAGGATTTCTCATAGAGTCCTATTAACAACTTTGAATTATGTGCACTGGACATCCTTCTCATAGATTTCCATGACTTATTCAGAGTTAGCTACAACATGCTGTTTTTCCTTTATAAAAGTAAATGTTTATGTGATTGGGGAATTTTTTCAATACGCTTTCTTCCAGAGCATATGCTAAAACAGTAATATGCAGCAAGAAGAAATAAATATACCTTACTGACACTACTATTTCACTCAATGAGTGACTGGATAAAATCATGAATTTACTATTTAATTTCAATTACTTAAGTATACAACAAAATTGTTACCTAATTATATAACATAATTTTCAGTTCAATATTCTATAGTAATCAGTATTGATTTCAACAAACAAGAGTAGATGACAATAACTTCACTGTTGTAAGTAAGTAATAAGATGTTATCTCTTGTCATGGTGTTCTACTGAGCCTGTGTTTCTCAAACTAGTAGAGTGCCTGAATTCTGATTATGCGATAACTTTCTTTTTTTGGTGGAACCAGGGATTGAACTCAGGTCCTTGCACTTGCCAGGGAAACACTTATACCACTGAGCTATATCCCCAGCTCCTTCAAGGATATTTTTTTTGGTAGCTCAGGCTGCCTGAAGGGCAGTTCTGGAAGGCAGGTGGAGCTGGGATTTGAACAGCGATATCCTGCTCCTGGCTGCCTTTGCATGAGCAGGCTCTTGAACAACTGAGCTAAAAGCAAGCCACCAAGGTAACTTTTTCAGGGCAAAACTGCCTATACAGCACTGACAGCATGAATGCAAACGTTGGTGAACATCTATGGTAGTGGAAGGGAGACTAAGAGAGAGCACATACCATGTACTATCTGCGACTAGAAATCAAACACAGCATTTTTTAACATATTCAAAAGCATTATTCTCCCTCAAAAGTGCATCTCCAGTGTATCTTGATTCATCTACATCATAGAAAAATTTCATTCTATATATGTGGACACAAACACACAAGGGATTGTTTTAACATTCCTATATTTTATAGCTATTATCAATTAATTTTGTAATTCCAAAATGCATGATGATCTTCACAGAAAATGAACAATAACATGCATGTCTTTATTTTGTGTGACTAAGGCTATACATGTTATACAGTTCTAATATTTTTTATTTACTAATTAGAGCTGTTTCATTCATTTAATAATATCTCTTCCCTCTTGGATGTTTTAACTTTGTCTTACTGCAGTGTTTTCCATTTAAAAAGTTCAGTCTGTCTACAAGGCAGGCGTGCATGATGCTCAAAGATCATCAAAGTAAGAACATCAACTACAAGAATTACCTCCCCGACCCGTGCGCAGTACACCACTTCATATAGGTGTATGCCATCATTACAGATGTTATGGTGATGGCAGTGGATTGAACAGTGCTTCACACCTTTTTATTGAATGTTACTGCAGAAATAGCTAGTTGACTGTTAACAGTCATGATACTTTGAGTCATGCAAAATTACCTTTTGGGGAAAGTTATCATATCAAGGTCTTCATTTATTCAGCCTCCGTTTCCTCTGATCTGTCTGAGGCTCTGTGACATTTTTTTATGCTGTGGAGCATCTTTATATCACTACTCAAATCCATGTGAAGGACTAGCTTGAAAAGTCACAGAATCCAAAGGAGCAGATACAGAGACTCAACGAGTCTAACATTAATGCATAAGAGGACTATAGGTAATAAAATTAGATCTAGGACTTTTTTTGATAAATAAATAGATTTTTAGCTGTTATTATAAAAAGGAATTATGTAAAGTGATAGGCATGATATGTGTATTTATGACTTTCATCACATATTTTGTTGTGGGAGGGATTACCAGGAAGTGAATCAGGACCTTCTCCTTTCCATGCAGGCACTTAAGCCACTGAGCCATCTCCCTAGGCCCTATGATTTTATATATATATATATCACATAAAATCGCACTTTATGTATAAACTATACACAGTAAAATTGATCAAAAAACAATTTTATATAATTTTATGACTTCATAAAAGATAAAAGCATTCTGTTTACCCTGATTACTATGCTACTTTTTATTTAGAATTACTAATTGAGCCTAGATTTCTTTTTAATGTTAAGTTTCTTATTTTATTTTATTTATTTATTTATATTTTTTGCTGGAACCAGGGACTGAACTCAGGACCTTGTGCTTGCCAGGGAAGCACTTATTCTTCTGAGCCTCTCCCAGCCCCTGAGTCTAGCTCTTATCAAAAATGTATTTTGCTTGAGGCAAAACATATATATAGTACATTATATCTTGGGGTTTTTGCTAAATAAATATATTTTAGCTGTTATTTACACAAATAGGAATTATGTGAATTGGTAGACATGATATTTATATTTATGATTATCATCAAACATGCCCAGATTCTGTGGCCAGCTCAGTGTGCCCATGGATAGGACCAGTGTGGCATGCAGACTGGGTATCGAACACTAGTCTCTGTGCTTGCCAAGGCATAAGTTTAGTCCACTGAGCTATCTCACCAGCCCCTGCAGTTGAACATAATTTGAAAGGATTTGTGAGTCGTGTTTAAAATTTCAAAAGGCTCTGAACATCCTCAAAACTGAACCACAACATGCAGTTTCATGTAATTTTAACAGTACACATCTAAAAAATTTCACTGTAATCATCCGGCAAATGTGTACCTGAAAATACTGACATAGATATTTATCTAGTATATTATTTTATATAGAAGAATCATTTAATTACTGCTCAAAAAAAAAAAAAGCTACAGTGCATTCTTACCATTATTCTGCAATTCTCTGTTGAATTTAAGATGGATGTCCTATGTTTGCCCATGTGCACCATGAGATTATTAAAAGTTGCTTGTTCTTATCCAAACCTTAAAGGATTTTAGTAAAACTTACAATACAGAACAATGGCATATCTTTGTAGGTACATCCTTGTATGTAAAATTTACATACAAATTTATAAATAATGCATAAAACACCTTGGGAGGAGAAGCTGAGAATTTATATGTAGTAAAGATTCGATCTATACTAGTTTATATCATGTATTTTTAAAATTAAAAATAGAAAGGAAGTAAGGCAAAGCAAAGTCTAAGATCTAAAATCAGCAGTTATCTTAACTGAAATATTGATCTAAAACTGCAGTACAATTTCTTAGGGCATGTAGCCAGGACACTTCTATTAATCAAAAGTAAGAAACTAAAATTAAATGAAATAAATCAGGCTGGCCAAATAGCTCAGCAGATTAAAATGCTTCCTGAGGCAGATGCAGCTGCCTGGGTTCGATCCTCAGAGTGTCATGTTGGCCTGGCCCCAGGCCGGCCCAGCCCTCAGGGCATGCTGATACTGTGATTGAGCCTGGGTATGGTGGGGCCCTGTAATCCTAGCGCTTGGGAGGCTGAACACAGGAGGCTCACTACCACTCCTATCTACATAGTGAGACCGTGTAGACTCTGTAGACATTGTGCTAAATTAGAAAAGAAAGTAAAATAAATAAGTAAATAGATGAAATAAATCATACACACATAAATTAAAATTTCACATTGCTAAAAATTAAGAATATAAATTTCACATTTTTTAATACGAGAGCCCCAAAAATATGAATAAGAACAGCATTAGCAGGGGCTGGGGACATGGTTCAGCAGAATAATCACTTCCCTGGCAAGTGCAAGGGCCTGCGTTCAATCCCCAGATACAGAGAGGAAGTTGGGATTTTTGTTTTGTTTTAGTTTACTTTAGGCTTTTTTTTTTTTTTTTTTTTTTTTTTTTTTTTTTCCTAGAACCAGGGATTGAACTCAGGCCCTTGCGCTTGCCAAGGAAGAACTTATTCTACTAAGCCATCTTCCTGGCTCCATAGTAGTTTTTTTTTTTTTAATGAAAAGATGATCCAGACATGGAGCTCAGGGGGTGCAAGAGGAAAAAACAGTCAGTAAAAACAGTCAAGGTGTGTTATGTATGTGGACTAACTCAATGAAAGAAAAGTGATCATGATGTAAAGCAAATGTTTACCAATAAAAATTAAAAACTGAGGCTTGGAGAGATAGCCTCAGTGCCTGCCAAGCACGGGGACCCGAGTTCAATGCTCAGTATAGCGTGTTCTACAGCCCACCAACACCAGGTGTGGTGGCACATGCCCGTAATCCCAGCGCTGAGGACTGAAACAAGAGGATTATTATGCATTTGAGCTGCTTAGTGAGAACTTTTACCAAATAAATAAGTAAAAGATTAAAAAAATGAAAAACTGAAAGTGAATGTCAAGTATAAAAAAGAAAAAGTAGTGGCAAAGATGGCTCTGATGTGATCAACATCCAGCATCTCTCTACTAGAAGAACCCTCACAAAAGCAGGCTTAAAAATGTCTTACCTTAAGCTGAGAAAAGCCACTTATAACAAACTCACTGCCCACAACATACTCCAGATGGCAAAAGAAAGCACTCACTAACCCTGCTCAATATACTAATTTAAACTTAGCCGGAGAGATTATGCAAGAGAAAGAAATAAAAGGTGTGGAAACAAAGACAAAGAAGTTGAATTATCCTTATTTGAAATAATAAATGATTATTTACAAAGAAGACACCACATGACTCCTCCAGAGCTGTATCACGCTAATAAACAAATTAAGCAATGTGACAGGCCACAAGTTAAACACAGAAATCAATAGCATTCTTTGGTTTCAATAATAAATCCATCATGAAGGTAATAATGAAAGCATTCAGGCTCATGGTAGCTTCCAACAATGAAATACCTAGCAACTGTCATAGCTACAAAAGTGAAATAATTCTGTGATAAAAATTATGCTCCTCTGAAAAGAGAAATGAAGATTTTGAAAATAAAAATGATCATAAAACCCAAAATGACACATAGCTTTAATACAATTCCAATTAAAGTACCAACAACAACTGAACTGGAGCAAAACAATCTAAAAATATAGATGGAAGGGAAAGACCCAGAATTAACAGGATTAATAAAAGTAATCATGAATGAAAAGAAAAAACTGGGAATCATAACACTAATATTATTACACTAATTTATACTCACAGGTTCAACAAGAAAAGCCACATAGTATTGGTACAGAAACCAACGTGGGTATTATTCTTAGGCTAGAATAGGACTCAAAGAAACAGCTTTATATGCCTTTAAAGATCTGTCTGTCTCTCAAAAAGTAGCTAAAAAGAAACACTGAGGAAAAGATAGCCTCTTAAATGGCCAGGGAAAACAGCTTCTTCACAGTAGAACAATTAAACTAAAATCATAGCATACTACTCCTACTATAATAAAATCCAAATGGGCAACCCACTTGGGTCCCCCTTCTGCTCTTAAAAAAAAAAAAACTATAAATGGATCAAATATATACTGAACATATTGGAAAGCAAAACAAGTAGAATTCTTGCATACGTAGTCATAACCATGACTTTTGGAGAAAAATGCTAATTAATGATAAATAATACCAAGAATCAAGAGAAAGAGGAAAGTAATGAGAAATACAAAGGGGGCCAGGGAGATAGCTCAGCTGCATAAGCACCTGCCTGGCTGTGCGAGGTCCAGAGTTCAATCTGAGGTTCCACAAAAGAGAGAGAGAGAGAGAGAGAGAGAGAGAGAGAGAGAGAGAGAGAGAGAGACAGAGAGAGAGACAGAGAGAGACAGAGACAGAGACAGAGAGAAACAGAGAGAGAGAGAAACAGAGAAACAGAGAGAGAGAGAGAAACAGACAGACCAAAGATAAGAATACAAAGAGCAGTTTTGGTGAGGGGAATAAAAGGTAATGGGAAGATTGGAGAAATCTAAAGGAGAGGAAATTCCTCAGCTACTACATCATTGATCACATTCCTCTGTGGTGCCATAATCTCCTCCCTAGGGTAAATGTAGGAGTTTTGTATAAGAGGATTAAATTATAAAATCACCAAAAAAATATAGGATTTTGTTAGGGTAATGCCTTTCTTAAATAGAGAAAACATCAACTGAGGGAAAGGACAAGCTAGATCCCAAGAAAAATGTTTTTATCTACTTACTGAACCAAAAAATTAATTTATTGCAAAACACTGAGTCTGTAGAACAGAAGGTCTAATAAATAATTGGAAGTTTAAATAAATAGACACTGTGCTGGGCGTATAGTTCAGTGGTATAGCATCTGCCTGGTGAGCATGAGGTTGTGAGTTTGAATTCCACTACCAAAAACAAACAAATAAATAAAAATAAATAAATAATAGACATGCTTCAAAAGAACTACAAATTACAAGTTACTAAATAAATGTTTCTAATATGTTTGGATACTAAAGAAATGTAATTCCAAACCATCTTGTAATCACGTCTGCCTTCCATAAGAATAGCTAACATCGTTGACTAAAAACAAATCAAAACAAAATGCTCGCAATTATGTGAAGAGATAGGAGTTATTTTACATTATGGGTGGAAGTATAAACTAGTACCCTGACCACAGAAATAAGTAAAAGAAAAAAATTCATTTGACTTCAATATAATTTTTCTAGGTGTCTTCCCAAAAGTTTTAAGATCATTATCCTACAGTAATATGTGCAGGCCCATTTTTATAGTAACAGAATTTACATTGTGGAAGTAGCCTGTGAATCCATATGGACACACACACTCAGTCATAAAGTTGCAATTGAGTCTGTTTTCACAAAATTAAAGAATCTTGGCCCCATACTGATAAGGTAAGTAATTCAGCTACAAAATGTTAAATATCATAAGGTTTCTCTTAAGTGAGAAATCCAAAAATAATTTAAAGAACCAAAAAAAGGAGAGTTGGCTGGATACAAAAATATAGCATTTAGGAGGACAGGCTAGGAATAGAGGAACCATGAGGGATATGACACAGACTTCATAAGAATTACTGTATCAGTAATTGGTACAAAAATAGTCATTATGATAGTCATGCAATTAGGAACAAAGTTAAATTGAGAATAAATGAGTACAGTTCGATGTATGTAAATCCTATTTGAATCAAGATATAAATTACGTGGCTTTTAAATCATAGCTATAAATTACACTATTTCTGAAGTATTTACTATGATCCAGAATCAATTTGATGTGTACTACATGCCTTAGCGAAGCTCATTTGCACAACCAAATTTTTAAGGACTTATCATTATTATGACCTTATCAAGGGTGAGAAATACTGTTATACTTAATAAAAAATAAAAAAAATTATGTGTATGTATTCTAACTTATCCATAGATGATTTTTTGCTAAATTAGTATTTAATTCTGTTGTTTTGACTTCTACTTCATGGGAAAAAATAGTTAAAAATAAATACATGAGAAAAATAGTGTGAAATAACAAGAAAATACAGTTTGTGAGAAG